>QVAJ01000299.1:675021-732095 GCA_003546035.1 Mixornis gularis
TGCTCCCCCCTTGCCCCCTCCCACCCCATCTCCACCCGGATCCCACAGTTTTTCTCGGAGCCCTCCATCTTCCTGCACGGCCTGGAGTGTTTTGAGGGGAAGGAGATCGAGCTGAACTCCGAGGTGCGGAGTCTGCAGGCAGAGGGTTTCAACAACCACGTGCTGTCAGTGCGGGTCAAAGGAGGGATGTAAGTGAGCCCTGGTCCCCTGGCAGGCGTTGGGTTGTCCCCTGCCGGCCTGGGGTGACCTGTCCTGTGCCACCCTGTCCCCACAGCTGGGTGCTGTGTGAGCACGGTGACTTCCGAGGGCGGCAGTGGCTGCTGGACTGCACCGAGATCACCAACTGGCTGACCTACAGCGGGCTCCAGCACGTGGGCTCCCTCTACCCCATCCGCCAGGTCAGTGTCACCTTTGGGAGGGGACAGGGCGCTGGCACCTGGCGGGGTGAGCCCCAAAACCCCGGGGCACGAGGCTCACGTGGACACAGAGCTGCCAGCCCGCTCAGGGTGGGCTGGGGGAGCGGGAGAGCCTGCAGCTGACAGCTCTGCCATGGGAAAGGTGCCACCAGCTCAGCCCTGTCACCCCAGATTCCTGTCCCCCACCCTGGGAGTGGCTGTTTTTGTGGTGAAACGCTCCCTGTGGGCAAGTGCCTTGTAAAATCCGTGGCATCTCAGCACGCTGAGCCGTGCCCGTGCCAGCTACGAGGGACAGGTCACGGTCACAGCCATCGCCCTGGGGAGACGTGGGGATCCCCTGCGGGGAGGACAATGTGGGGAACCCAGGATCCTCCCTTCCCAAAGCCCCCAAGGCCAGGTGAGGTCCTGGAGGTGCGGGCAGCAGGGATTTTGGGTGCCAACACCAGGTTCCTCTCGTTGCAGAGACGGATCTATTTCCGCATCAGGAGCAGGAAGCTGGAGCTCTTCCTCTCGGTCCCCGACGACGTGGAGGAGATGAAGGCAGGGCGGGTGGTGGTCTCCAGCCTGAGCGAGCAGAGCAGCTCTGTCTGGTACTATGAGGATGGGCTGATCAAAAACCAGGTCAGGGCTCAGGTGTGACAGCCAGCACTGCCGAGGGGACCAGGGCAGCCCCTAGCAGGGCTTCTGCTGGGCACTCCCCACCCCACAGCCAACTGCCAGGGTTTATAACAGCTTTTCCCAGCCTCTGATCCCAGCTTTGTCCCCAGATATGTGGTGATTCTCCTCCCCAAGTCTCCCCTGGAGATGTGAAGTCATCTCTGCCTTCCCCTGGAGTTTTTATTACTCTCAACACCTCCACCTCCCACCGAGGGGTCTTCCTGCTCATCCCACATTCCACCACAGAACCAGCTGTGTCTCCAGGGAGTTCCCCCTCTGTGTCCCTTGCAGGTGGCCCCCACCATGAGCCTGCAGGTCATCGGGCCGGCCGGGAAGGGCGCCAAGGCCGTGCTGTGGTCCGAGACCAGGATGCCACGTCAGACCTGGAGCGTCGACTCTCAGGGACGGATCCGCAGCCAGATGTTCGAGGACATGATCCTTGATGTCAAGGGTGAGGCCTCAGCCCTGTACACAGGCTGCTTTCCCAGGGATGCCCAAAAATGGGGTGTTTGGTCCCTTCAGCACCATCAGGAGTGGGGTTTGCCCTCCCCAAACCTTCCCCTCACTCTGCAGGTGGCCGAAGCTACGACCAGGACCACGCCATTGTTTGGGACATGGCTGATGAAAGACCCACGCAGACCTGGGACATCCTGGTGCTGTGAGGGGTAGAGGTGCCATGGGGCAGGATGGGGACACCCTGCCAGCGTCCCCACACTGGGGCAGGAGGCCTCAGATCCCAGCCATGCTGCATCCCAAGCACCTCTCTGCCCCAGCCTCTGGTGTGAAGGATGACCATCAACTTCTCCATCACGGGGGACCACCCCACCTGACTCCTGAGGAGAGGCCTGAACAAGGTCCACAAAGGATCCCATGGGCACGACCAGCGTGGGACCCTCTGGAGAGCAGCAGAGTCCCTCCCCATAAGTGTTTCTTCCCCCTGAACTGTATTTATGTATGTGTGTAAGATACAGCCCTGCTTGTCTGGGCCAGCTCTGCCTGGGTGGTTGGTGTCCTTGTCCTTGCCCTGCCCACAGCCTGGCAGTATCCCCACCCCAGCCCCTGCCAGCCCCAGGCCTGATCCCGGTGCCAGGATGGGATCCCAGTGCCCTCTAGTGCCCGCGGGCACAGGCAGCTCCGTGGCCATGGAATTTGAGGTGGGAAGCACTGGCCAAGCTTGTCCTGGGAGCACCGGGGGCTGCGGGACCCCACCAGCTCCAGCTCAAGGGGATCCCAGCCTGTGGCCTTGGGGGTCCCTGTCATGACACCCCGGGCTGAGCTCAGAGCCAGCAGTGTCCCCTGTTCCTGATGTGAGGCTGCATCATGGCTCAGCTCACCCATCTTCCAAGCACCCAGGACAGAGGTTTTGCCCGCCTGGGTCGAGAGCAGGAGCTTCCCGGGGATGTGACTTGGAGCCAGGGGGACAGGGGGTGAGAAATGGAGACAAGAACCGTCTGTATCCTTGCTACTGGGGAGAGGACACGGCTGCCAGCAAGAGCCTGGTCTGGTCACTGCATGGCGGCACCGACCGCTCATCACCCTGGCAGGGAGCAGCGGTGACAGCCTGGGGTGCCCCAGGTGACATCAGGCTGGGGACTGCAGTGACTTCCAGCAACTGCCACCAACAAGCGCCCATATTGTACGTGCCTCCCATTGCTCCAATACCCGTTTGGGTAGGAGGACAGGCACGAGGGACTTAAGACCGGCCCGGCAGGAAGGGACGCTGAAGAAAGTGAAACCCCCTCGATATTGCAGAGCCCCCAGGACAGACCAGCTCCGCTCCGAGCAGCGCCCGCGCCTGACCGGAAGGATTGAGCGTGTTCTCACTATTTTGTATTATTGCCGCCGGGCTGTGATTGGCTGAGGGCGGCAGCTGGCGGCACCGGATTGGCGGGGAAGAGCAGCCCCTGCCGCGGGATTGGCCGGGGCTGCGCGCGGGCGGCCTGAGGGGGCGCGCGGGGGTCCCGCCCGGAGCCGCGGCGGCCTGAGGGGGAAAATCGGGGGTCTGAGGGGGACACCCGGGGGACACCCGGGGGACACCCGGAGCACACCCAGGGGACACCCGGGGGACACCCAGGGGACACTCGGAGCACGCTCGGGGGACACCCGGAGCACACCCAGGGGACACTCGGAGCACACCCGGGGGACACCCGGAGGATGCTCAGGGGACACCCGGGGTTCCCGGCTCTGCTCCCCCCCCGGTTCCGGCCTTGTCCCTCCCGGCCCCTCCAGCCCCGAGGGTTGAAGCCCCTGGTAGGGGCCGGTGCTGCGCCCCCACGCTCCCGTCAGCCCCGCCACCGAACCGGGAGAAGGCGGAGACGAGCCCGAGGTTTCGGCACCAGCGCGTTTATTGCTCCGCTCCCCAAGGCCGGGGAGCTCACTCCGAGGCCGGGGGGCCGATGCGAGCGCAGGGCGGCAGGAACAGGAGCCGTGCCGCGGCGGGGGATGCCATCCTGGGGAGGGTGTGCGGGGAGCGGGGCCGCGCCGGGGCCGTCGGGCTCAGCGGAGGTGCAGGAGCAGCGCCGCCACCACCCCCAGCGCCATGGAGAGCAGCGGCGGGCTGCCGCAGGCCGGGCTCAGGGCGCTGCTGGCCGTGGAGTTGCTCGGGGTAGCAGGAGCCTCCTGTTCTTTCGCCTGGCCGAGGCACTGGAAAAGAAAAGGAGCTTCAGACATCCCTCCCGACAGTAGCACGGCGGTGAAAGCCCTGAGACCCCTCACAGGATGGCGCTGGGGGCAAAAGGAGCCCGGGCACTACAGGGCCCACACTGCCCCACCCCAGGCAGGACAAACAGCCTCCTGACCCCTGAGAGGTTCCCCTTCACACTCCAGCTCTTGGGCTTGTCCCAACGCAGGGAGGGAAGTGAGCTCTCCCTGGATTCGCTGCCCTGCTGCTAACCAGGGGGTTTTTAGAAATCGAGGGGGGGAAGTGGAAGCCAGGAAGAGGTCTCTGCTCCTGCTGTTGTGAGGAAGTGGTGAGGAGGTGATGGGGCCACGGCCCTGCGGCAGAAGAAGAGGTGGGGTGCGGGAAATGCCCGTGCTGGAAGCGAGGAGCAGGGGAGGAAGGGCCCCCGACCCCGGGCTGCTGAAAACAGGGCGAGTGCAGTGGGTGTGTGAATGCAGCACTGCCGGGGTGCCGATTTCAGGGCACTTTCTTTCCCTCTCTAACACTGCCCTGGCTGCTGGAAAAGTAATGCAGTTTCCCACTGTGAAACACGCTCTCTTACACCCCTCCTCAGGGTCCCTCCAGAGATGGGAAAGGACCAGGAATGGAGCCCAAAATTCTGCTCTGTCCCTTCGCCACACTCTTGTCCTTTTTGCCTGGTTTACAGAGGGGGAGTCCCAAAATGTAAATGCACCCTGTGGAGCCAGCAGCAGGTCGCAGCTGTGGGGGACTTCATGAGTGAAGCACAGACAGATCTGGCCCCGTTAGCAACATGTTGTAGGAAAAAATAAAATCATCCCAAAAGCTGCCCCAAAGTACATTGTGCTCTCCAAAAGTGCTGGTGGGTTCATCTCTAACCACCCAGCAGAGCCCTGACATCCCTCAGCATGGCTCTCGGACTGAACCTCCCAGCAGGAAGGAAAATGACATCCAGTGGCGAGAGGTGAGAGAAATCACAGCCCTGTGTCCCCTCCGGCCAGCCATGGTCAGCACCCCCACCACAGGCACGGGCTGGGGCCAGCGGGCAAAGGAGAGCCTGGAAAAAGGGCTGGAGAGCCCAGTGTGAGGGTCACAGAGGTCAGTGGCACTCTCAAGTTAAAGAAACGCTTTCAAAAAGCACCACATGGAAGTGTTTGGACCTTCCAGACCACTGCACAAAGCTCTTGGTAAGATCACAGAGGTTAAAGTCAAAGAGAAACCCAAAAACTGAGGGTTTTCAGCTGAAAGCAGAATTCCCCCCCTGCCTGAACCCTCCCCAGCCCTGGGCAGAGCTGGCTGGAGCCCAGGGCCGTGTCCTTACCAGGCACAGGCCGAGCAGGGTGAGCAGCAGGAGCGGGCGGGCGCGCTGCAGGGACGGCATGGCTGGGGCTCCGCGGGTGCTGTGACACTTCCCCTGACACTCCCAGCCTTTAAACTCAAGATGCACCAATCACACCTCCCTTCCCCAAAACCCTGCAGGACCCAGCAGTAGTTTGGGGAAGTAGTATCTGTTGCCTGTGCTGCGAGGAAAAAGGTGCCAGA
This sequence comes from Mixornis gularis, assembly GCA_003546035.1. NCBI lineage: Eukaryota > Metazoa > Chordata > Aves > Passeriformes > Timaliidae > Mixornis > Mixornis gularis. The sequence continues at coordinate 680,275 of QVAJ01000299.1, forward strand.
TGTGGGGTGGGGATCCGCAGCCCCTGGAGCTGTTTCTCTACATCCCCTGGCACCAGAGCAGCTCCCACTCCCTGTTCCCAGGTGTGACAGTGATAAGTAACAGAATATAGAAATTTTCAGTTGTCCTGGAGTCGCTGAATAGAGCTTAAAGACTAAGTGGCAGAATAAGATAAGGGGCTGCAAAGGGATGAACACAGGATGATAAACGTGGCTGCAGCCAGTGGAAAAACAGATAAAAAAATGGGAGGTTTTTTTGTGTGTACAAAGATGCAATGGCGCATGCCCAAAGAAAAAGTTCAAGGAAAGGCTGAAACCCCTCAGGCTCTGCTTCTCCCTGGGGGTCTCTGTGTCCTCGCAGCCACCAAGGACCAAGAGCGACTGAAACCCTCCCTGGATCACTGGGACAGTTTGCAAATTGCAGCCAAGGTTGGAAGGAACAAACCTCCTTCCCTCCAGGTGGAGCTGGAGCCAAGGTGTCCCTTGGGATTTTAGTTACAGATCCGAAATAAAGGATCAGGGAAATGCTTCCTTCAACTCCCCAAATCCCTCTCCTCACAGCAGATCTCTGAGCTCCCTCACCCTGTAGCAGCAGGAAACAAAAGGCATCTGGTTATTTTAATATGGTTTGAAATGAATAAAGTCACTGGAACGTGCTGAGAACACACACCTGCTGTCTGGGTTTGTGCTGGTGAAGCACATCATGGTGAACTCCCTGTCAACTTCCACCCAGAGCCGAGGGCTCTTCTGCAGAAAAGCTTCCCCAAATTTAGCTCGTTTTTGCTCTTTGGGCAAGTTGAAATGGAACTCTCTAGAGCACAGCCAACATCCCTGGAAGTCTCCAAGGCCAGGTTGGAGCAGGGTTTGGAGCAACCTGGGATAGTGGAAGGTGTCCCTGTCCATGGCAGGGGGTGACAATGAGATGAACTTTGAGATCCCTTGAACCCAAAGCAGTCTGTGGTTCTGTGAACACCACATCAAAGGAGGTAAAATTGGGGGGATAATTGGCCTGTCCTGCTCATCTCCAGCTGGCGAGGCCGAGCTCCCCGGAGAGCAGCACAGAAGCAGCAGGTGGCATGGGGGACACCCAGGAAAGGCTCCTGGGATGGTGACAAGTGCTGGGTGGAGTCCAGAGCATCAACGAGGCCAAGAACGGTGCCCAGGTGAAAAAACAGAGGCCAAGGAAGCAGGTGAGGGAATCGGGAGGAGCTGCACGGCGTGAGGGGTCTCAGACCAGGCTGATGTGTGTGTGCGGCGTGAGGCTGAGGAGAAAAATGGGACCCACTCCCGGTCCTGTCCCTGTCCCGGTCCCGTCCCTGTCCCGGTGTCCGCATCCCGGAAGGGTGTGCGCGGTGCATGCTGGGAATTGTAGTTCTCGGGAACTACCGCGCCCATCACATGACCATTGCCGGACCAATCGCAGCGGCCTCAGCGTCGCCGTGGTAACCGCCCGTAAACAAGATGGCGGCGGGGGGGTGAGTGAGGGCCTGGGGAGGGCGGGGACCCCTCTGGGCTCGCACCCCCCCCCAGTTCGGGTATCCCCCTCCGAGGGTCTCCCCATCACACCCCGGGTACTCCCAGAGCTGCCACCCCTGTCAGGTTCCCCTCCCCAGGGCCCTTCTCCCCATCACCCCCTGGTTATCACTGTTATTTTGAGCCACTTTTTGCCCCCCTCATCCCTCAAACTGCCCATTCTGCACAGAAAACAAGGGTGTATGGACTGGGAGAACGGGCTGATCACAAAAATGTATAGTTTGGGATTTTTTTTTTTTGACAACTTTTTTTAATTGTATTTAGAAAATTAATCCACCAAGCAAACACCCCCAAAGTTAAAGAAGCTGTGCTTTATTCCGTATGTTATCTGCTCTTATCCTTGCTCACAGGGCAGAGCTGTCCAAGGTCGTTACCTTCACAGGAAAGGCTGTTCTTACCCTTTACACAACAGATGTAGCTCTCTCCCCTGCAAGTGTCCAAAACCAGACAAACAACAAGACATTTCCACATCCTCCACCAGCCCTAGAACACTGTCTGTTTTTGCAGTTCCATTTAACGTCACATCCTCCCTGCTCGATTTCAGAGCAAAATCTCCCATTTTGCTCCCAGAGAAGTTTGCTGCTTCTGATAATCACAGAGCACTGTGCTTTTTTTTTCACTAAAATAACTCGATTTTACCACTTTCTGCCTCTCTGTGCAAGTGTTGTGGTCTCTTTCTGCAAGCTCCACTTCGTGCTCACTCTTCCAGCTGCTGGGATTGTACCTTCCCATGGTCCTGGCTCCTGAGGAGTGCCCACACACGCCCAGAAATTTGGGAATACTGATGGCATTGATGGACCACCTGCTCTCCCCTGCCCTCTCTTTCCCTCAGCACAACCTTGATATTTCCTTCCCTGCTTTTGGAGAAGCTGTGTCCAAACACTGACCTGTTTTCTTCCTTTTCCAGGAGATGCCAGGCTCTCTCCTAGGACAGAGAATCCCTGCAAGGCACCCTCCACTGCTGCTCCAGGGGACAACACTGGAAAAGAACATGGAGGGTGAAGCCCCTTTGTGATTTGGGGGCTCTGGGCCATCAGTTTTTTGGTGCCAGACCCGTTCCTGTGGGCCCCCCCACACACAATGAGTTGGTGACACCAGGAACCAAGGGATTCCTCCCTGCTGTGGCAGACCAGGAATTCTGGTGTGGGGTCCCCTGTGCACCCCAACCCTCCTCACAGCTGTTTGTGCTCCCAGGTCACACTGACGTGAAGCTCGTGTCCTCCCTGGCAGAAAAAATCTCTCTGTTGGAACAAAAAATTGAGGAACAAGCCCAAGAAATCCAGCTGAAGGTGAGAGTCAGCCTCTTCCTGAGCCTGCACTGTGCCCTGCCACGGCAGTTCCACCTCTCAGACCTTGTGTGGGCTCAGAAGTTCATCTGTGGCCTGCTGTTAATTACCCAAATGAGCCCTTTACAAAGCAACAGAGCAGTGGGATGAGGCCTTGGGGTGGCAGAGGGGACAGTCCCTGCTGGGGCTTTTTGCAGCAGTGACTCTCAGCCCCCTGGCATTAAGATCAGCAGCTCTTTGGTTTCAGAATTTTTTCCTCCTGTGGTGGTGCATTCCCCCTTTTGTTTTCTGGAACAGCAGCTGCTCACRCAGCAGAGTCATCCTCTCTGCATCACTGAATAGAATAAATACCCTTTAAAGGCTTAGGATAAGTACCTTTTTTTGTTTGGTTTTGTGGTTTTTTTTTCAGAAGTGGCTGCAGAGATGCTGGTTTAGTTTCTAGATCAGCCCCTCCCCACAGGTCTGAGCAGGAGCATCTCCTGCAGATGGAGGACTGGGAGATGGGTCACCTATTCCTGGAGTCCTCTATTTATCCCATCCCTCATCTGAGTCTAATTAAAGTGTTTGTGAGGTGATTCAGTCCCTGGGTGGGGTGACAGGACCTGCACCAGCCTTGACTAATTGTGCAAACTGTGCCTGGAGGTGCTGAGGCCCAGGAACTGACCCAGGTCATTGTTTGTTCTGCCCCTGAAGGACRGGAGGATTGCTGAACTCGAGGAGAGGATAAAGACTCTCCAAGGAGAAGGAGAAGGTAAAAATTGTTCTACCTTTGGCACCTGTGGGAGAGCTAGAGAGCTCTGGGCAGGGAAACAGAGCAGGCTTGGGGACCTCTCTGAGCTGTCCTTGGCTCCAGAACCCAGGAGCCTCCTTGGTGAGAGGTCACAGCTACACWGAGGGACCATTTCTCGAAGCAGACCTGCCCTAACCTTGTATCTGTTACTCTGATGTGGTGCAAAGCATCATTTCCTGACCTATTTTCTATGGGTTTCTGTTTCCATGAGCATGAAGCCAACAASAGACACCCGAGGACAGTCAGAAAACCAGAGAACAGTAAATAGTGCAGAGTTCAAACAGGCAGGAAAGCTGCTCCTCACAGCTGAGAGAAACCAAAAACCCACGTGGAGTGTCCCACAGAATTCCAGGTCCAGCCTAACTCTAAATTGAACCCAGCTTTCAGTGAGTCACTGGAGGTCTTTTCCCCTATTCACTTTCCTGAATCCAGCAGCTTTCCAGCCCCAGCTGGAGCCCACACACATTTCCTGCAAGGCTGAACTGCCTTGTGTGTGCAGAGCTGGGTGAGTTCTCCATTTCCTGAGCACAATGTGTCTGTGGAAACCACAGACATGTGGTGTGTACCTCCCCCGTGCAGCCTGCTGCCATCCAGCCAAGATTTCAGCATCCAGCCTCACTGGACACCTGCTCATTTTGGGCTCCTTAAGGCTGAGGGAGCCAAGGAATTTCCCCTGGTTCCCAACAGCACCACTCACATCAGCTCCCACAGCATAAAACTTCCCCAGGGTTGTTCACAGCTATCTTTTAGTCTGTCAGCACTGTTGTCAAAACCACTGCGGGGTGACTTGTCACGTTCAGCCCCTGTGTCCCAGGGGTGTGAGTTCCCTGAGCACAGGCAGGTGCTGCTGGGGCTCTGCCCTGTGTCACACAGGTGACCCACAGCTCTTCTCTGAGGGTCTACAGAGGAACATCAGGTTTTCTCCTACAGATGCTCCTGACACGTACACCRTAGAGGAACTGGAAATGAGGTGCACTGAGCTGCAGAGCCAGGTCTTGGAGATGGAGGTGAGGCTGCTCTGCTTGCCCTGAGCCAGCTGCTCCTTTGGTTTGAGATCACTGCAGTCCCAGTTTGGCCTTTTTCAAGCTGCCCCTTTGATCATCACAACCCTTCACCTCTGAAAAGAAGGAGCAGGTTGGATGTGAGCAGGAGGGCAGGAGAAGGTTTTAAACACACAAACATCTGTGCCYCCTGCAAGCTTCATTCTGATTTCTAGGGCTGTAGAAATGCTCAGCTCCTGCAGTCTTGGGCGGTTCCTCTGCCACTACAAATCTTTCCTCCTCCCTTTTTCCTGCTGCTGATAGAGCTGCTATCACTGCCCTGCCAGAGAGTCTGTCTGTCTGCCAGGGCCAAGGAGCCCCAGGACAAACCTCTTCCCCCTCTCACAGCCACAACTGAGCACTCTCAGGCTCCCATTTCCAGTTTTCTGAAGCTCTGGTCACCAAAGCTGACCTGACTTTCCTCTTCCAGAGGTTCCTGAATGACTATGGTCTGATTTGGGTTGGAGAAACACGGCTCCAGCTGGAGGATCCAGAATCAGTCCAGGATGAAGAGGAGCTGCCAGCAGGGAACCTCTGCAAGGGTAAAGCACCAGCACTCTTGGCTGAAGCTGCTGCTCCAGCTCCCACTGCATGCTCAGAGGAGGGAGAGTAGATAAGCACCAAAACCTCAGGATTTGGGATCCTGTGCCAAGATCTTCACATCGATCCCTCTCAGGGACACAGGCATGGARCAATCTAACAGGAGCTCAGCAGAAGGTTTAATTTTATATCCCTGTATTTTGTACGCCCTTCTGGGGGGAGAGGAGAGAACCTGATGGCTCAGCCCTTTAGGAGGAGACCTCACAGCAGCTGTTTCCTGCAGAATTCACAAACCCTGCACATTTGACTGCTCTAATGATATTGACACAGAGTGGGTGGAAAAAGGGATCAGGTGCTCTGTGTACACAGGAGCTGTAGTAACCTACCCACAGAGCCTGGCTCCATCAGGGAGTATTGTTTGCCTTTCCTCCCAGCCACCACGTGAGGGTTTAACTGAGACCTGACTCTGCTGTCTGGGGTCCAAGCAGCTTTGGCAGTGGCTCCTTAGGAAGTGGTAACAGAGGAAAAAAAGAAAATTATTTAGACTGTGGAGCCAATGCTGTTTCCTCCACCATGCAAATATTAGACTAGACCTTCCCTTAGATGCAGGAGGGGACAGACAGAGGGAGATCAGCAGAAACAGTTTTGGTTTCAGCTCACTAACCCTTTTCAAGGGTATTTCCACATTGTCCTTTAGCAACTCATAAAAAAAGCAGAACAGCCAGGGACTTTAACTCAACTTAGATCTTTTCTTTCATTTCTTCTTCTGACTTCATTCCTCTGTCCCATCACAACCCTTTTACTGCTTCACCCTGCCACCCTCAAACAGCCAGACAAACATCCTGGCAGAGTCCCTGCCCTGCTGCAGGCAGCTGCCTCTGTTTACACTGGCACCTGCTCAGCACCTGTGCCCTGATCCATTGATCCAATCTGCTTAATCCAACAGTTCTTCCTCCTGCACAGCACAACACTCCTGAGAGGATCAACGAGCCCAGGAGCTGAGTGTGTGCTCCAGGAGCTGCCCCTGGAGCTCTCTGGAGCTCTGAGTTTGCAGCCCCAGCACAGCATCCTCTGCCCAGCCCTTGTGGTTTAGCACACGCCTGCCTGGACCTGGCAGTGCTGCTCCACAGCAAAAAGGTTGTACCACATTCTGTAAATACATGAAGGGCAAAGCACAGGCAGCCCAGAAATGTCAGGGCTCAAACACACCTCGAATTCATACAGATAAATCTGCCTGGCCACCAGTAACTCTGATCCCTCTGCCACAGGTGAAGCCGTTGTTTGCCAACGCCGGATTGATTTTGATTTAATCTTGGAGAACATTAAGTATTTGAACTCACTGCTCAGAGAGGACATTCCTCAGGTCGAGCACACGCCCTGGGGGGCTCGGCTGAGGCGGCCAGAGCAACAACTTCTCACCCTGTACCAAAATGGGATYGTCGTGGGACAGGGAACCTTCCGGCCCTACCAGCACCCAGCCACGCAGGTAGGGAAAGGGCTGGAGAGGAACCAGAGTCCTCCTGCCAGCACTCCCTGAGCCCCAAGAAAGGGGATAAGGTTTCTGAGCTCATCTCAGTCCTACAAAGCTGCCCAGCTGCACACTTGCATCCCCACAGCACCTTTAAAGCCTTATATGTCTGGTGCAGTCATTTTTAGAGAGGGAGATTCTGTGTCTTTGATGCAGAACCTTTCTGCACGGCCACAGTATCACAAACAGGAGCAGCCCAGCAGAAAGATCACTCCTGAGCTCAACAGAAARCTGAGGTGTGACCACGAGCTCTGCTGTTGTTCCAGCAATACCTGCAGGACATCATGGATGGTTATTTCCCCTCAGAGCTGCAGCCACGCTACCCCGACGGTGTCGCCTTGCAGGCAASTGCCCCGCCCGGCTTTTGGGCACCAATCGCTCTCTTGCTTCCCAGAACAGCTCAGGTTTTCTTTCCCCGGTGTTCTGGATGGTCCCCGCAGCAAGGGGAGGCTGAGGTTTGTGGTGCTGTGCAGGTGTGTCTGGGGAAAAGGGAGGCACGGAGGGCACCTGCAGCAGCCGTTACAGGAACTGTTTCAGCATCAAGGGTCAAGGGTTTCTGTGCCTCAGTGAACCTGCCTCGGATCAAGGCTTCTGAGAGCACAGCAGGCTCTGTGAGAGAAGCAGCACATGCAGGAAAGTTAAGAGCTGTGTCACAGAAAGGAGGGGGGAAAAGTTCTCAAATAGTTCCYCTGGAAAAGCTTTTAACGTGAGATTGAACAAATACCTTTTAAAGAGGATTTAATGAGAGTTTATTTTGCCACAGTTTAAATGGATTTGGCCACCTGAGGTTCTCTTGGGTCCCAGTTTTTGATTTCTCAGAAATGGCAAAGAGCCAAAGCTGCATTTGCAGGCAGAGAGCCTCAGAGGACTCGAATCTAGGGCTTGGAGTGCACCTGAAATGTCAGCAGGCACAACCAGAGGCTGGACTTCCCCTCTGCCACGGAGAAACCAGGGCACAACTGCATGAACAGGACAAGGTCAGGCCAGCAGGAACGAGCTGGGAGCTGTGGAGGTTAGACAGTCACATGGAAGGGGAATTGTGCAAAACTCTGGAGGCTGAGGTTCCCTAGAACTTGTGCATCATAGGTTTCATTTGGAGCTTACAACTGCGGCTTGGCGTTACTGTGGTTTATTGTGCCTGATGCAGCAAGAGGAGCTTGTGCAACAGCCAGATTTGCTTACAGGTCACCGACAGGAGGGATGAGGTGTTTCAGAGGCCAGACCTTCCAGGGAGTTTTCCTGGCCTTGGCCAGGTGGTGGGTACTTCACAATCCAACAAAGTGCAGGAAACCTCTGAGATCCCAGGTAAAGTCTTAAACCTGCCCCAAAAATGCAGCTCGTTCTCGAGGAGGAGGATTCTTAAACTTTACCAGGGCAGTGCAGGTGGTAGGAGGGGAATGTGAGGGTCTCACCAAGGAAAGCAACACTTCTGGGTCAGGGCCTGGTGTTGCCTCAGGAGCTGGGAGCCAGCAGCACACACAGGATCCTCTCAGCATTAGTCCTGCTAAAGAATGAGACATGACAAGTAATAAAAGAACAGAAATTCAGCAGGTTTCCAAAAAACATATCTGCCCTGTGCCTTTCTGAAAGGCCAAGCCCCTTCCACCTTCACCACCTCAAAGGATGCTGAGACAACCCTGCAGGCCTGGGGGGAGAGTTGCTTGCAACCACTGCTCCTTTCTCCTACAAGCTCATTCCAAAAATGTAGATATTGTCAACTGTAACTGTGCTGAATATGGGGCAGTTTCTCTTCAGACTTTCACAACAGAAAATGGGACACCAAAGGCCACAGATTCCTCATTTGGCTTCTAGACACTTGCAGTCTGTGTAAGCAATATCTGACAAGGCTGGGAAGTCAAACAGTCAGAGAGACAGAAATCAGTGGGTCTGTGGGTGCATCACTGAATAACTCATCATGTGTATCACTCATGAGAAACAGCAGCCTGCTTACACACAACTGTGCTCAGTCACCATGAGGCTAAAGGTAAATATCCCCTGTAGCCAAGCAGTAAAAAAAATAAATAGGAATGGACACCTACAAATACACCCTCTCAAAGTGAAAAACATCCAAGKCTGTACCAATGGTGATAGTCCCAGTTTTTGACAGCAGAGCTGCCTGCCTGCTGTGCATCCCAGCTGTGCACGGAGCAGGCTGTGCTGCTCTCACTGTTGCTGTTGACAATCAAACATTTAGTGGGGCAGAAAGTGGGACAATTCAAGGGAGGAACCCAAGAGCTGCTCTCAGGGGTGCCGAGAGCTCTCCCTGTCGGCTGCTGAGCTCTCTCCTTTCACCAAATCAGCCTCTTCTGGGGCCAAAACGTTTGTCACCGAGGTCACACACAGACATATCTCCCCTCTGCTCTGGTAGGTCCCAAAGCCTCCTCGGAGCAGGTTCCCAACAAGCCCCTGAAGCACAGAGGGAGAGCAGGCAGTGCCCAAGGCATGGCTGGAGCAGCACCACAGGTACGAGTGGACACCCAGACACCCCCAGGAGGAGTCCAGGGGGGATTCTCTGSACTCAGCTCCCTGCACAGCACCAGCAGCTCCTCCTTGGGCCTCTCCCAGCTCCGTGTAACCTCCCAGAGAGGCTGCACCAGGGCACACGTGGCACTTGGCAGCCCRGGCAGTGCTGACACTCACCTGCTTTGCTTGCAGGGCTCTGATGGGCAGCAGAGCAGCAAAGAAATCCTGGTGGAAACACCTGGGCTGGCTGCCCTGGAGAGGTACAGGTACACCCCCTGCTCTGTCAGGATCTCCTCTTCCTCATATTTCATCACTACAGGTTTAGTTCAGGAAGTTCAGCTGAGGAAGTAAATGAACTTTCCCCTTTTAGACCTTAGAAATAGTTAGACAAAAGGCCAAGTTTGGTCCTTTGGGAAAACCACTGAATTTTTCATGGCAAACATGCCATATTTTATATCTCTAACAAAAAGCTTCTGTTGTTCAAAATGTCACTTATTTATGTGAAAGTTTTCCCAACAGCAAGCCAAGGCCTAAGAGTTTGAAACCATTGAAGGAGCTCTTTGCAGTCATATTAAATGGGAGAACCCTTCCAGAAAAATGATGCCCAGGTGGGAGGTCTCACTAACAGCACTTTTCCACTCATTCTTCTGGCAAGCCAAGACCCAAATAGCTGATGAAAAAAACCCAAGCAGATTATTTTTAATCAAATAAGTAGGGCGAAGTACTTACCAGACAGCCTTGGTTTAAAATGAAAAAGCTAAAAAAGGTCCATAACCCTCTTCTCAAGGCACCTTCAGGCTGGGAAAGCACAGCAGCAGTTTGGGCAGTGGGTTGGTCTGGTTGCCCACGGTCAAAGCCTCATTCACCTCAAGGACATTCCCAAACATGAAACCCCTCTCCCCTGGTGTGGTCATGGAGGCTGTGCCCACTGAGTGGAGCTCTTCCCTGGGCTGACAGGGTTTTCTGGTCCCCAGGGTGAAGCCAGCTGAGGAGGCTGGAGCTGCTGGCCCTGATTTCTGCACTCTGCGCATCAGATCCGAGAGCGGGGAGCAGACGTACGAGGTGAGGATGCTGCTCACAGACACCATCGGGGACCTGCGCCAGCACCTCGCCCACATCAGGTACTCCAGGACTCCCTCCCCTCCTTGCCTGGTTCTGTAGGACCCCAGAAAAGGGTTCTTGAGGTCCTGGAGCTTCAAGCATCAGCCTGAGCTGGGCCATAGCCCCAGCCAGTGCCCACCTGACACTCTCCAGGCAGCAATGCCAGGGCCCTGAGGAGCTCAGAGCATTTCAGACCCACCTTGGCCACACAGCAGGAGATAAACTWCTTCTGTCCTTCCAAAATTGCCATCAGATCCAGGCCATGGCTGCCTTTGCCTTCTCCCAGCACTCACCCAACTTGTGSCACCCTTCCCAGGGTGCTGGAAGCTGAGCTGCAGCCTTTGCTTGGCTTGCCAGCTCTGTGTCCCAACACATTGAATGCTGCACAAGGGCTCCCTCAGCCCGCTGGGGACAGTTCCAGATGCCTGAGGGCCCCCTTTGCTCTCYCCTCTTCCCACTCCTGCTGCAGGCCACGGCCCTGGCCTCGGTGTGAGCCCAGGATGAGCTCAGTGCTGCTGGGATGCACGAGCCTCCTTCCTCCCCCCTGCAGCTGTGCAGCTGGACAGGCTGTTCAGTGCCTGGCCGGCTGCAATTTGGGCTGGAAGCCCTTTTTTCTGCTCTTGCATAACCACAGCTGGATCAAAGCATCTCAGCAAAACCTTTGGGGGATCCTGTGAGTAGGAGAAGATTGTGCTGTTCTTTCCTAGGGGTGGAAACTCGGACTCGTATGAGATCATCAGCACCTTTCCCCAGAGGGTGTACACAGACAACTCGAGGAGCCTGCAGGAATGTGGGCTGGTCCCCAGYGCCTCCCTGCTGCTCCGGAGGAGGAGAGACCCCTCCCAGCAGGAGGGGAGGGGGCTGCAAACAGCCTGAGCTCCTCAGCCCCAGCTCTGCACAGGGAGGGAGCTGCCTCTCACCTTACCCAACCTGCCCTGGCTGGGAAAAAGGGAGAGGTTTTCTTTCCAGATTTAGTTTCACTGTGCCATTACCTGGGATGGAGAAGAGCTGGGAGCAGCCACTTGGCCTCTCCCTTTGGCAGAGAGGGCCAGGCCCAGCCCTGCAGCCTCACGGGGGCTGCTGTTCCCCAGGACAGGTGGGTGCCAACACGGGGACACTTCCAGCAGCTCCCCTGGGCTCCAGGCCTGGCTCCTCATCTCTGTGCAGGGTTCCACAGGCTGACCCCTGCCCAGGGGAGYCTGCCAGCTTCACCCCAGCACTGGGCAGCTGCTTAGCTGTGCTCAGGGACTCTGGAACAGCAGGATGGACACATGGACACACAGCCAGGGGCGGTTTGCTTTCTACACACAGCTGYTCCCTACAGATTTCACCTGCACTGACACCAGGGGACAAACAGGCTCAGTTCCATGGTCTCTGCTGGAGCTAAACCTGAAGGCCTTGAGCCATTGCAGTGCTGGGGCTGAGCCAGGCTCCACTCAGCCAGGAGATCCTGCTGCTGGGTTTCCTGTACGTGCACAGCTCCTTCCCTTGGACAGCCCCCAGCTGCAGCGGGGCCCAGGCTCAGCCTGCCTGGAGGAACCCGCCCTCCTCCTCCTCCTCCCTGCCCGCCTGGATGCTGCAACAGGACACCGTGTCATTGGAGACACACAATCCCTCCGCGGCGTCTCTGCCGAGCCCTGAATAAAGCATCTTCCTCCTTCTCCCGTGGGCCGGGGCTGCACTTTTCCCTTTTCCTTCCCCCAGCACATTCTTCCCATTCCAGCTGTGACAAGCTCTCACTTGACTCCCAGCTGACAACACTCCCACTCATGCGAGGCAGGCCCTTCTGGCAGGCTCCCTCCTCGCAGAGACCCGGCCCTCATTAAAGGCTCCCAATAAAACCCTTTATCTCAGCTGCAATTTCCACTTCCTTTAGATTTCAAAGGCAGGGTTGCTGTGGGAGCTCAGGGCGCCCAGAGCTCTTCCCAGACCCCTCTGAGCAGAGCTGCACAACTCAAACACAGGAAGCAAACCAGCTGCTTCCACAGCTCCCCGTGAGCAGTGACTCAACCCACGCAGCTCTCCCTCAGCTTCCTCCTTTTCCCACCTGTAGCAGACTCAGGAGCAGCTGTTTTCCCTGCCCCTCTGTATCCTGGTCCAGGCAATCTTTGTGCCAAGGGTTTGTTTTTCACTCCCACGTCGGGCTGATGCTGTCCCTGCCCCAGGCTGCCCCTGTCACCACGCAGAGGAGAGGAATGCTCTGGTACCTGTCACTGCTGTGCTGTAGGACATTCAGACACGTCCTGTGAGCCTTTGATTAGCAGCAGCAATCTAAGGTGTTAAGATCTTTGTGTCAGGCTGCAACAGCACGTACAACCCACTCAGCTTCTCAGCTGGAAATGACTCACAATCCTTAGGTACGGTGATGTTTAACCTGTAGCCAAAATAAAACCGAATTGAAAAGAAATGCAAGAGTAGCGCCGTGAAAGGTACAGTAACATTTAATAGCATCTCGGAAGACAACACTGGTTATAAACTCGCTTTTTGGCAGGAAAACAAAATGCACTTGGTCCAGGATTGCAAAAAAACCAACTCAAAGAGGAAAGATTGGACAGCTGGAGCATCAGCTGTTCTGGGGCAGCCCTGAGCCATTAATGCTCACAAGGGAGCCTGGTCAGGGTGGAGGGCGGCCAGAGCAGCACAGATCCCACTGCCAGCCCCACCCATTCCCCAGGACAGCCTTCGCCCCCAGCTCCACCCTGGTGGGCACTCAGGCCCCCAGTTCTGTGCAGTATTTTTGCATTAAATTAAGACAAACAAAAAAAACAAACCCASCAAACCCAACCCTTTACTTAGTTGCCGTAATCTCTGCAGTTGAGATGAAGAAGGGGGGAAAAAGAGGAAAAGAAAAAGGAAGTGAGGCAGCAGAATTTACAATTTTAACAGCAACTGGGGGAAGTGGGAAGTACCATGCAGCCCTAAGCCCTTCCCTCCCGAGGCAGAGGAGGGGGCTGAAGGCCAGGGACACCTCACACAGCCCCGGAGGCTTTGCTGTTTACAGAGGCACTGGAAGCTGCCGTGAGCCAGGCCCAGCTCTGCTCACAGGCCAAGCGAGCGTCACACTTTCTTTGGATCCCTCTGAGATGATTTTGGGGTTAGGCAGGAGGGAGTCGGAGGCAGCTGCAATGAGGAGTTTTGGTCATGGGTTTTTCCCTGTGCTGGGATACGAGTCACGGTGCCAGGACAGCACTGACAGCCTGGAGGTGAAGGTGGTTGGAGATGAGGGCGCTCAGGAATGCAGGTAGAGTCCAGGATGGGAGGGGAAGCAGGGCTCAGGCCAACTTCAGGAACTCCTGCAGAGTGTTTTGCTCCACCGCTTCCACAAAGAGCTCGTAATCCTGCAGGGAAATGCCACACGCTCACTCATGAGGCAGGAGGGTCCCCGAGCCCACGGCACAAACTGCTCCACAGCCCTGGCACCAGCTGGTTGTGCCAAGGATGACAGGACAAAGTGGGCACAGCCCCACTGCCACCCAAAGCCCCCTCCCTGCTTGGGTCCCCTTTTCCCAAGGCAAACAACGGTGAATCCTGGCAGCACCTGGTCCCTGCACCTCACAATAAATAACTTACAAGATGTACAACTTACATCTTGAACATCTGCAGCAAAGCCAAGGACAGGAGGACATCACCCACCACCCCAGCCCAGCGTGCCAACCCCAGGGCAGTGCCCTCAGTGCCCTCACCCCGCAGTACTGGTCCCCGTTGACGATCTGGGGTGGGATGGCTTTGGGGTTTCCTGCCTTCGCCCTCATCTCCTCCCGGAGAGCATTGTCCTGGGAGATATCCACCAGCTCGTACTTGATGTTCTTCCCATCAAGGATTCGGGTTACTTCGCTCTGTTGGGATTTGATCTGGAACCCGGGTGGGAAAGGCAGGTTATGGGGAGATGGAGAGGAGCCCCCAAGGGTGGGCACACACCCAGCGGGCAGCCAGGCTCAGCACACTGCCCGCGGTGCGGACCCCGCCCGCGGGGGGGACACCCAGCACGGAGGGGTGGGTTTGGGGAGAGATGGGGACGGCACAGGGCCAGCAGGGGAGGGGACACGGAGGATGGGGCGGAGGGGGGGGCTTCGCTGCTCCACGGAAGAGAGACGCCCACCCCCGGGAAAAGGGGCCCCGGAGCACCCCGCCCTGCCCGCCGGCGCTCACCTCCCGGGAGCCGGTCACCGAGGTGCTGTAGACCTTGAGGGTGCTCATGGTGCGATCGCGGCCGCTCCCAGCGCTCAGCCCGGCGGAGGGAGGGAGGCAGGGACGGAGGGATGGAGGGAGGAGCAGCAGCCCCGCCACCGCCCGGCATGTGACTGCGGGGGCCAATGGGGCCGGCGGGCCCGGGCATGCGGCCTCGGCGGGGCCGGCCCCGGGACACCGCCCCGACCGCACCGGGGAGGCTCCGGTACCGCTCCCACCGGGCACGAGGAGCCGCCGGTACCGCTCCCACCGGGCACGAGGAGCCGCTGGTACCGCTCCCACCTGGCACGGAGAGCCACCGGTACCGCTTCCACCGGGCACCGGCCCGACAGGCACGGGCTGCCGCCGGTACCGCTCCCACCGGGCACTGGCCCAACCGCACCGGGGAGCCACCGGTACCGCTCCCACCGGGCACGGRGAGCCGCCGGTACCGCTCCCACSGACACCAGCCCGAMGGGTACCGCTSCCACCGGTACCGCAGCCCCCGAGCACCGGCACCAGCCCCCGGCCCCGGAGCTCTTCCCTCCCCAGCCAGGACGGCCTCGCACCAGTGGGTCAGAGCAGCTTTATTCGATACTCCAAACACTCGATACAAACAAGCGCTGAGACGGAGGATGGTACAAAGACACTGAGCCCAACGGGAYCGGGCACGACACGGGGGACCCGCGGGGGACACGAGGAAGGGGGGACAGGGAGGGGACACYGTCCTGTCCCCCTGGCCTGGGGTGTTCTGTAGCAAAGGGCCCAAGATTTCCCCAGCACCAGCAGCAAACAGCACGGGGATCACCCTCTGGCTCGGCTGTGCAGGAGGATGGAGAGGACACAGGTCCTGGGACAGGGCCAGGCAGCAGCTGAGGTGGTTTCAGCCACAATAATCTCATCTCAGAATCCCCTCKGCAGGGGCAGAGGGCAAACCTGTCCCCTCACAGCACCCATGAACGAGATCTTGCACCCTCAAAGCAAAGGGGAGAAGGAGATGGTGCCCAAAGCCCCTAAGAACCTGCAGGAGCCAGCAGAGCTCCCAGCAGTCAGGACAAACCGCTTCAAAAATAGGCCTGGAAATGTGTTTTGCTCAGTACACAGCCCCAGCAGGCTGGGGACAGCCACAGCCAGGAACAGAGCAGCCAGGGAGAGCAGGACAGACAGACAGACAGACAGACACTGCCAGGCACACACTGCTGCATGCTCCCCGTGTGGGACAAACCAACCAGTTCCTCGCCACCGTCCCCCGTGGTGGCCAAACACCGAGAACAAAACAGATTTGGTCTTAAAATTTTAACACAAAGGGATCACAAAAGCATTTCTGCCAAACCCAGGGCTCACAGCCCTGACACGAACCAAGAGCAGCCAAACAACACAAGTGTCAGCAGGATTTTTCCCTGTCATAACTTGGTATCTTGCTCTTAACTCCAGACGAAAACCAAAGTTCCACCCTCAGACTCAGTACTGTAAAGCTGTCACTGGGGTTAGGGAGGGTTGTGGTACACTGAAACTGATCCCACAGTGATTCATTTAGAAATCCCATTACTTGCAGAGGAGGAGGGAAGGAGGGACAGGGCTGTGACAAAGCCCAAGTGGCCTCTGCCTTGCAGGAAGAGCTCCCTGTGCCACTCCCTCCACATTAGGACCAGTATGGCTTTCTCCCAGTAAAGCAGAGGTGTGTCCCCAGGGCCACAGAGGCTCTGGCAGGGGGCTTGGGGCTCCCCAGGATTGTTTGTGATGGCTCTAAAAGGCTGTGAGAAGGAAGAACAGGTCCTCACCTGCCAGTGGATGCATTAGGCACAGAGCAGAGTGGGGGCAGAGGGTTCTTCCAGCTCATTAAGGCACTTCAGCATCAATCCACTTCCTCTGCAGTCTGAGTCACAGCCCTCTCCCAGTGCTATTTCAGGGGGACACAAGGCTTAAGGCTTCCAGGGTAACAGTGCCCAGGAGGAGCATTTTTAGAGTCTTTTAGTGTTGCTTTATTCCTAAAGTCATGCTGGCTGCTGAAAGACACTGCTTGCATTTACCTGAGGAAAGCAGGTCCTGCTCCATCAATCCAAGGCAGTGACACCTGGATGGAAATGCCAGCAGTGTAAGTGGCACAGCTGCCTGCCTGTGGAATCCAGATATCCCACAGACACTGTGATAACCCTCTGGTCCCACTGGTCACACAGGACCTGCACAGGTTATCAGCAAGACCAGGGCATGCATTTCCTTTTAGCCACGGTTTTAACTGGCACATTTGCATGTTCAGCATTTGACATGCCTGGAAGGCAAGTCAGAATTCATCTCCCAGCATCAGAGACCACAGCAGCTCCAGCAAACACAGCACAAAACACATTCCACAAGATCAAAGCTACTGCAAAGCCTGACACCGAAGCCCTGAATTATCCCAGTCAGCCAGTCAGCAGCTGAACACTTCTGGCAAATAAACCCCCTGATTCCYCACAGATCAGATAAGTCACACATCCTGTACCCGAGCAGAGGGATGGTAAAGTGCTGAATAGGTTTAGGGTTGTAGGAGCACAAGACTCCTGAGAGTTTCAAGTCTTCATTCCCAGTCTTACTTTGGGACTGTTCTTTACTGGGTGATGCAGTTGTCTCCCATGTCCTGAGCGTATCTGTCAGATATTGCAGTCCTCAAGTCCTCCACCTCCTTGTGAAGCTGTTTTACCTCCACCAGTTTCTTGGCCAGTCCATCAGGGCTCAGCAGGTCATCCTTCTCCTTCACAGGGTACTGCACAGCTGTGGGGTCAGAGGAGGGAGTTTCCTCACATGCAGTTCTCAGCAAGGATCACAATTTGCAAGTCAGCCAGAAAAACCAACTCACATTTGCAAAAGAGGTTCTACTTAGCATTCAGTTATTACAACATGCATCTCTGAAGCAAGCCAACCACAGAAAGAGTGTTCAGAAGCCCAGAAAGAGAACTTTCCATGCACTGAGTTATTTAATTCTGCCATAGAACAGGAACGGAAGGGTTTGTACTTACAGTGAATGCCCAGGAGCAGAGAGAGGTTGGGGTCCTTGCCCTGAGCCCTCTGGGTGACAATGCTGTAGACAGACTGTAAATCCTGCAGGCAGCTGGCCAGCTCCCCGTGCAGCTCCTGGGCCAGGTGGGCAGTGTCAGCAGGCAGGGGCTGGGCTGTCACCTGCACCTGCCGGAGCCGCTCCTGCAGCGTCAGGTTCTTCTCGATCAGGTCCTGGTTCTGCACGGACAGCTGGACACACGGACACGTGGGCATGTCAGGGGCAGCACTGCCACACTCAATGCACCTGCTCTGTGATGGCAGGAGCTGGTTTACATCCAGCCCTCCAGGCCAGAGGAGCGAATGTCACTCCCACAAGGGGATGGGATGGAAAGGGAAGTGCCCCATGGAACTGCTCTGTCCCTGCCGAGGCCTCKGCAGTGAAAACTTCCAGGGGTTGTGCACCCCAGCAGTGGCCGTGCCTTGCCCCCAGGGCGGCCCCTGAGGGTGGGCTCTGCCCGGCCCTGCAGCCGAGGCTGTGCTGGGACTCCAGTTCTGCCGCCCCCAGCTGGCGAGCTCGGCCTTCTCCATCCCAACCCCATCAAGTTCCCAGCCTGCTTCTCCTGCTTTCCAGCAGCTTCTCCTGCTTTCCTCTCACAGCCCTGACAGGACAACTGACACCAGGAAGCAGGAGTGATTGAGCTGCTGACTGAACTCAGGGCCTTGCTAAAAGACAATCCACTGTTCGTGCAGTGCAACACCCGGGCACTCCAAACACCCCCTGACCTCTTTGACGGCAGCCCGGAGCTGCTGCAGAGCATTTTCCCTTCTCATCCCCTCCTCTTTCAGAGCTTGGCTTGTCCCTTCTTCCTGGGCCACCTGTTCTTCCAGGTTCTGGAACAGACCATGGGAACACAGTAAGTCTAACTCATTTCACAGCATATTCTCAGGTCCTCAGTTCCTCCCTGTCACCTCTCACCTTGACTTGCAAGGACAACTGCTCCATCTTCTTCTGCTTTTTCTCCACAATCTGGAATTAAAAGCAGAGGCATCAGAACTGGCCACACAGATCCAGTAATACCACCAGGAATTCTCCTTCAGTAGGACAGCATTTCCTTCTCTTTCCTGTCCATTTACTGCTCTAATCACAGATGGTTGTAGGAGTGAACTTGGATAAAAAGCATCAGTAGATTTATCAGCTAAAACCGGACCAGAGACATTGTATTCTTGTGGTTCTCCTCTCCCCTCTTCTGCATTCTGCAGCTTCTCCCCAGCATTACTGCAGAAGTGTGTGGTTATCACATAAGAACAGCTTTTACAACCCTGCAGTCTGGAATTCCAGGAACTGCTGCTTCAGTGCAACTGTGTCATTAAAAGTCCCCGATTTCATCTGCGTGCCTGGTGTGACTCAGTGGAAGGAAAAATGTTTGATTCCTGACTGGGACAGCCCCTTACCTTCCTGAGGCAGTCACACTCCTTCTTCAGAGAGTCATGTTCCATTTTCTGCCTCTCCCCATCCTGGGCAGGGGGTCCTCTCTCTGCATTCTTTGCGTACTGCTGCAGCTTGTCCTGCAAGCTGYAATTAGAGAACAACATGGGGAAAACCAGTTTTATTTACGATCTCTCCTTCACTTCAAATGAGGGAAACAATATGAGGAGCAAAATGAATTTCATATCAAATGTCAGTATTGCCCTGTTTGCATCCCAGCCCACGACYTGCCAGGGCTGTGCAGCCCCTTCCTTGTGCAGCAATTCCTGCAGTGCCCGGATGAAGCTGATTCCCGACTCCCACCTGCGCACAGTGGACAGAAGCTCCATCTCCTTGTGTTTTTGGGTTTCCAGCTGCAGCTCTTGCTCCCTGAAAGCAGCCTGGACATCTCCAAGCTCTGTTTCCAGTGCCAGCACTGTTTCCTGCAGGGCAGCAGTCTTCAGTTCAGATTCCTTCAKCTGTAACAACAGGAGAGTAAATGTAACTATAGAAAAGTCACCTGAGCAAGTATGTGAAGAGCCACCATTGGAGCTCAGAGGAAGTTTTACCTTCTGACTCTGTTTCTGGTGGTCCTCAAGGGTTGGGAGATCAGCCAGGTATCGTTCCAGGGTCTCGATTCTCTGCTGTCTCTCTCTGTTTTGTTCAGATTCCTTCTGGCATTTCTTTTTAAGGTTATTAATGTGTTTGTCTCTTCCCTTTACCTGCAGGAACAGTTACAAATAAGTTCAGTTTATTTCTTATTTATTCTACAGTCTTCTGTAAGCCAACTCATTTAGCTTTTTGCACACCACCCAATGCCAAAATACAAGATCCCCTTAAGTCATTTCTGCTCGTTTAGCTAAAGACAGGCATTTTTTTGGTTAAAAGAGGAGGCACTGAAATGCTCCTAAACTGCAGGAGGAAAGGCTTTTGCTTGTAGACCATAGTCTACAATGAGATGAGAAAACACTTGCAGTTACAGACTGCCACAGGAAAGTTTCACCTCAGCACTACACTGACAAGAAAACACCATTTCTAGAGCAACAGGATCATACCCTTTCTTCCTGCTTCTTTAACTCCTCTGCATGTTTCTGCACCGTTTCCTTCAGGGACTCCCGGACCAGCTTCACATCCACCTCTGCAGCAGCCAGCTTCCTCTCCAGCTCAATGTTCTCCTTGCTGAGGGCCTCAGTCTTCTCTGTGAACTGTGCTCGCAGGAAGGTGTTCTCCCTCTGCAGCTCCTGCAGGCAGGGACAGCCCCTGAATTTGGGGGGGTTACAAACTGGCCCAGGGCTGTGCCCTCATCCTTCCCAATTCCCAAACATCCCTCAGCCCATCTGACACACTCTGGSATAACACCTGGCAGTGCTGACAGGTGTTGGCATCACCAGCACAGCTTTAATCCAACCAAAAGGGCCTCAAGAAATCTCAGGGGGCACAGAGGTGATGGTAACTCCACACAAGGGATCATTTATAATCTGACTCTGCACAGTCCTGCACAGCAGCAGTRGCAGGGCCATTGGATTCAGCCTGTATTTCTCACTGACACCTGCTGTACCTGCATCCTCAGCATGTAGACATCTCCATAGGATGCTGGGCAGCCCAGCAGGGCACTGTGAACCTGCAGTTCACTCTCCCGGACCTTCTGCTCCAGCTGGGAAATGTGCTGCCTTTGTCTGTAACAGAACAGGCAATTCACTGTTGTCAAACATAGAGAGCAGCAGCACAACACAAACAGTGCCACAAACACAGCACTGGTGCTCCACACAGTGACAAGCAGAGCAGAAACAGAACTCTGCAACTCAGAGCTCACCTGCAGAGAAATAATGGTTTGGCCTTTTTTACAATTCTTATTAACTTTTCTTCCCTTCCTTCCCTCCAAAACCCTTCCCCCAATCATGATTACAGATAAAACACAGAAGCCTTGCATGTTTTGGAGGATCCAGCTTGACTCTGGAGCTTAGGAGTGAAATGAACACCCTAATTCCAAGAAGGAGAGAAGAGCTCAGGTTGTTCTCTAAGGTCCTTATATCGTTCTTTGCAACAAAACAAGATCAACTGGGCAAAAGTGACTCTGGAAATCAGCCTTCCTTGGTACTTTCCACACCTTTCCTTTCCAAAATGACATGGTCTGGAGTCTTTAAACCTGTATCAGTATCAAAGCCTCACCTGTCAATGAGGAGCTCTTTCTCCTTGAGCAGATTTTCATTGGAGTTCAGGATATTGATCCACTGAGCTGGATCAAGTGCAGGCAGGGATGGGGAATACATCGAGGAATGGGGGCAGGTGCCTCCATTTTGTAACTGCAAGAGGAGACAAAACAAGGAGGGAGAGGTCTGTGCCCCACAGGGGTAATTGCAACACTGCTGGAGCTATTTTGCACACTGTGTGCTCATCTGCATGCCAGGGCACGGCTATTTCAGTCTCTGTTGATGTCCAAGAACAAGAAACTTTCCCCAAGCACAACTGGAGATTAACAAATAATTTTAGATCACTGTGCTAGCTGGCTGGAAACAATTTGTCTCTGTTAGGGTACAGCTGGTGGGAGGTGGTAAACAAACAGTGTCCACCTAATAAACTGCTGTTAGTTTCATGCATTTTTTCAAAAAAGTCTTTCTTAACCCTAGATACAGAATAAAGCTATTCTAGACACTGTTTAAAACATCTTGGCTTTTCTTGGAATTGCAGAAGTCTAGGGGAAGAAGAAGAGTGATACCCTAATTACAGTTCTGAAAATACAATCCTCCGGTGAGCTTTTCAAAATGCTTTTTCTTCACAGTTTTTATCAGACAGGGTATTTCAGCTCTTGGTCTGGCAGGTGGTGCAGCCCTGTAACATAATCCAGGGCTGCTCTGCACAGGCAGCRTGTCAAACGATACCTGTGACACCACAAGCTGTAAAAACAGACCATTAGGAGACTTTGGGTGTCACTCAGGGAGAAGCATGAGACATTYTCCTCCTGGCTCCTTAGCCTGGGACAACAATTCCCGACTAAAGAGACAAGGAAGGGTTTCAAGTTCACACAGTCACAGCTGCCTACCTGCATCTGCTCCACCTGCAGCCGCACTTTGTCCAGCTGCTGTTTCCAGGCACTGAGCTCGCAGACTCCCTGGTAGGGGTGCAGTGTGCAGCTTTCCTGCATCCACACTCGGCCTGGGGGAGCTGCTACAGGTTTTGGATAGAAATGGTTGGCCTGGAGTCCTCCTGCTGGCATCAGCCTGCTCCCGCTGGGCCACGTCCCGTCCCGGGGCTCGCAGGCCCCATTGGGCCCCGGTGCCTGTTTGTTCTCTGGCAGCACCTTGTGATGGTCCTTCCCCGCCTCAGAGCTCGGGGTGAACTTCTGGCACCTGTGCAGAGGGTCAGTGCACAGACTGTCCACAAAGAGAGACTGGTTAAGKGTCTGCTCCATGGCAGGGGTGTCAAACTTCCAGGTGTCTTCTGCCCTGGTGTGCTCAGCAGCAGGAGGCCAGGAGTGCTCGCAGCYGTTCTCCCCTGCAGCCCTGTAGAGACGCAGGAGGTCCCTGGGTGGCACCTGAGAGGACTTCCCGGCGTTCAGGTCCCCGTTCCTGGCCAGCCCTGGGGCAGAGCCTGGCACAGCAGGCTTGGCAGAGCTCTGGGAGCAGCCCTGCTCCCCTGCAGGGCACAGCTTGGAGGGCGAGGCACCCAGCGTGGAAGGCATAACGTGGGCTGTTGGAATGGTCACCTGGGTTTTGATGGGGTGGAATGAGGAACCGCTACTGGAATTGCAGAAGTCTAGGGKAAGAAGAAGAGTGATACCCTAATTACAGTCCTGAAAATAYAATCCTCCAGTGAGCTTTTCAAAATGATTTTAAAACCAGTCCCTTTCCCACTGAACATGTCCTCCTAGGCAGCAGCAGCAGCATGACTCAGGCACACCTGTGTTCCCCCTCACTGCAAGTTTCAGGAACCTGATGACCTTTTCCTACCACCACAGGAAGAATCCGAGTTTAATCCATATTTTTAATCCTTCTAAGTTACCCTAGTATAATCTCGAATCAACAATCTTTCTCTAGGTTTAGAAATCAAGTCCTTGATACTGAATAAAAAGGCTGAGACTTACTGAGCTGAACACTGAGCCCGTGATCCTGCTCTGCCCGTCCCACAGCTCAGCGACTCCAAAGCGTGAGCAGAGCTAAGAGGAGCCTTCCCTGAGCCCATGATGAGCCTCCAGCATTGCTGACCCCCAGGATCTGACCTTCCAGCTCCTCCAGGACACCACAGCAAGAGCCTGTCCCAGAGCTGGAGCAATGGCTCTCACCTATGGCCACAGGAAGTGAGACAGAGCCCCCGTCCTGCCAGCGGGGCACCAAACCTGGCTGCAGGGAGCTCGGGGTTATTCTTAGCAACTCTCAGATTTCAATACAGCAACAGCAAGGGCTGAGAAAGGCAAACAGCAAAGTGCCTGTTCCCGCTCCTTGTCCCGAGACATTCTGTGTCGCAGAAATTCCAGGTTTCTCCCAGGAACACACACTTGGTTTCCACACGGCTTTGGCCAAAGGCCCATCCCCACGTGATGCTCCAGCAAGTCACCCTCCCACATGTTTGTACCCTCCAAGCAATGCTGCAACAACGAATAAACACTACAGTTTGAATACAGTTCAAATCAGATGCTGCAAAGACCAAAATCGTGCTACAGGAGAACTGTTGCAATAAAGGCACTCAATCCTTTCATCAAAAATGAGCAGTGATGGCAGAAAATCTCTCAGGCCCTGCTTGGCTGTGCCTGAGAACTCCAGAGAACACCATGCTACCGGGCAGCTGCAAGCACGTTCACCTTGGCAAAGAGAGGAGACAGCACCATTTCCTTTTACAGCCCCTAAATTTATCCCCTGGTGTCACTGTCAAGACCCTGACCAGCACCTCACATGGGGGTGCTGCAATCAGTTCCTTGAGTGTACTGAGGGTCCTTGCAGCAACATTTCTGACTAATGTACTGAGCTCAGTGTGCCCCAGCAGCAGCCAGGGCTGCAGGTCACCCTCGGCTCTTACTACACAGCTGTGACATCACCAGGGCTCAGAAGGGCCATTTCCCAAAGGGAAATCATCTCCCCTGCCCCCACCTGCCAAATGGGGGTTTTATTATCCTGAGAGAGGCCTGATGGAACACTTAAAACATGTGCCCTGTGTAATATTTCTAGCAATACTTCCAACAGCCAGACCTGCTAAACTGGCACATTATTAAGATCTACAGCCCATTCCAAAGGCTCCCTGGAACACACGGATGTGGGAAGTGCTTTAAGGAACACCTCAAAGTCCCTCAGTACTGAAAAGAGAATCAATGAAGACGAAAAAAACCCAAAAACAGGTGGAAAGGATTGCTGGGACCAGAAATTTCACAGAGTGTGTCTCAGCTGAAGGCCAGGCTGCAGAGTTCTCAGCTCTAACACTGCAGAGCCAAACACTTCAACACAGAGGCACCTATAAATTATTTCCTTAAAAAAAAAGTTAAAATCACACAACAGACTTGCTGATAAATCTCTCATTGGACAACAAGAGCCAGCAAATCATCAAGGTGGCTTTCAGTCAGCCAAAAGCACTGCAGTGAGACAACAACCAAGCTCAGGGAAACACCCAGACCCTGCCTCACTCGGTTACACCCCAGACACAAGGATTTGAAATGGTTTCAGACATTCTGAGAGGCTGTGCCCCCCAGGTGTTACATTGTGGCCCAGGTCACCTTCGGTGCTGTCGGAGCAGGAGGTGCCGATGCCGCCATCGCCGCTCTCGGCCACGCTGGGACAGCGGCTGAGGGAGCCCTGGGACTTCACCAACAGCACCGGCCTCTTCCACTCAGCCTCCAAAAACCTGCTCTTCTGACAGTTGCTGGGGTCTGGGGAGAACAAAACAGGGGTGTTTATGCTTTAATTAAGCCCTATGTAATTACCAGTGCTTCCAAAACCCTTGCTTCGCTCCCCGCGCTCCTTTTAGAAAAAATGTCCTTTGCAGGGAGCACAGGGACGTCAAATAATATCAACAGGAGACTCAAAAAACAATCTTGGTGAGGAAGTCAGAACACAGAAGCTGTAAATTATGCTCCCATTGATTGGTTTGGTCATGTTACACCCAGCTGGTGCTCTGACTAAAGAGAGCAGCAGCAGAACAAAACTGGGCACGTTAAAGAGGTATTTTTGCATTAACTCTAAAGAACTCTCCCAGATTCATCAGCTATTGACTTAAGGGAGAAATTCCTTATCAAATGATTGCTGAAAAAGCAGGCAAGGGTAGAGAAGAAGACTTTTTTGAACAAAAGGCTTCTGGTAGAGAATCTTCTGAGGGCAACGTGTCTCCTTAGAAAAACTGAAACAGGATCCAACAAGAGCAGGGCTTTGGAGAAARGACTGTCCTTACCCAATGGATTCTTCTGCAGCAGCCTCAGGTCTGGATCTTTCTCAGGAGCAGCCATCTTATCTATCTGGAGAACTAGATAAATGAATAAAAATCTTATTTTGAGTGTAATCCACACCCTGTTCCCACACACACAGCAGCTACCCATCAGAGTAACGCAGCATTTAGTATTTGGCATTAGCTAATTAGTATTTAATTAGCTTCTTCTAATTTAATATTTAATGAGCTTCTTCTCCCGATAACACCTGCTTTTTCCCTGCAACAACACTTAAAAAAACCCAACCCTTGTAGGTTTTCTTTATGCCTGAGAATGGAGAATTCCTGTTTGCACCATTCTCCAGGTATTCAGCATCTTTCAGTTTTATCCCCAAGGCAGGTATTTATAGGGGACCTGTCACCATGGTACCTGCATGCTGAATCTGTGTTTTCAGAGACTGAAAATTTCTCTTTAAAAGTCTTAACTCTCAACCAGATCGTTTCTGCCCTCTGTAGAGGTCACTGAGCAACTACATGAGGAAAAAAAGTCCTTCAAAAATCAGTCTTGCTGTGCCATAAATAGCATTTTTTATCTGCCCAGAGTTTTGGGTTAATTTATCTATTTCTCTGAGTGCTTCAGACAGTGAATTTCCTGTCTATGATAATGCAAGTGCCATTTACATCTACACAGTGGAAATTCAAGGCCTCTACAAACCCATACTCAATCCTCAATGAGCAGCTGTTACAGATTTTTGTTAAGCTGACTCAAAGAGCTCAGAGAAGACATTAATTCCTAGARAACATTCATAAACACAGATGTTACAACCTAGGGGAAACATTGGGAATACAACAGGATAATGAACCAGAAACAGCATTTTACTCAGCAAAGAAATGAAACACTTCTACATAAATGTAGTGCTTATCATGGTTAATTGAAGTAGCGTTAATTCAGGCAGACATGCTTAATTTTAGGTAAATTTCTGACGGGCTGGAGGTCCCGGTCCTTGAGGGTAGGGTGAGAGGACAGCCCCTGAGGGTCTGGGGGCTCAGTCCATCAGCACCTGACCCAAACCCGGCGGTGGAGGAGGTGTCGGTCCGGTGGGCCCGGCCCCTAAAGAGGAGCCAGAGCCCACCCCTGAGGGGCTGGGGGGGAGAAGGTCATGAGGAGCTTCCTGCAGAGACCGGTCGCTGCAGGGCTGGGGGGTCCGGGGTGCGGTGCCGGTGCCGTGTGGGTGCGGGTTGGGGCCGGGGCCGGGGCCGGGCTCTGTCCCTCACCTGCCGCCGCCGCCGCGCCTCTCCCGCCACCCCCGCGCGCCGCGACCGTTACCTCCGGTGGGCGGGGTGGCGGGGAGGGGGCGTGGCTTATCGGCTAATCGAATATCTTGGTCACGCCCATTCCCGTTGGCTCATTGGATTGCCTGAATGCTGTCCCCGCCCCCTCCGCGCCGCGCAGGGAGCGGCGGGCTGTGGCGGAGGAAGAGTGACCGCGGGCGGCACCCGTAGGGCGGGCGCTGAGGGGGCTCAGCCTGGGGAAAAGGGSGATCGGGGAGATCGTCTCGATCTCCAAAACTCCCCGGCAGCGGGAACAACAGGACAAGWGGAAACGGCCTCAAGTTGCACCACGGAAGGATGAGGTTGGACGTCAGAAAGAATTTCTTCTGGAAAATGAATTTTCTTCTGGAAAATGTGGTTAAGCACTGGCACAGGCTGCCCGGGGCAGTGGTTGAATCACCATGCCTGGGAGTGTTCAAAAACATGTGGATGTGGCACTTGGGGACGCGGTTTAGTGGTGMACTTAGCGGGTTTACGGCTGGACTCGATGATCTTGGAAGGTTTCTTCCAGCCTAAACAATTCCACGATTTGATGATTTCAGCGCCAAGAAAAACCACGGTACAATCAGGCCCCGTCAACACATTTATTTACAGCACAAGAGCCCGTGGCCGGGCCGGCTGGCAGCACCACAGCGGGG
Source organism: Mixornis gularis (assembly GCA_003546035.1). NCBI lineage: Eukaryota > Metazoa > Chordata > Aves > Passeriformes > Timaliidae > Mixornis > Mixornis gularis. The sequence continues at coordinate 707,470 of QVAJ01000299.1, forward strand.
CCACATCCCCCGGAAAAATCCCCCCCTTGCCAACCTGCAGCCAAGGCAAGGCAAATTGGGAAAAAATTAAGACTGTCACAGAAGCCACTTCCCCCACGGGATAACCCCTCTGGGGGCTGAGCATTCCCAAATATATTCAGCCCCCACCGCACTCCAACGCTCCAAKTCTTGTGGGCACCGACCCACACCAGCTCCTGGCAGGATGTCAGGGCTCAGCTGCCTCTTCGTGGCGGCTGTGCTGGTCTCCAGCATCCCCCTGGCCATGGCCCTGGCCCTGCTGCCCTGCCCAGCCCTCCCGCAGCTCCTGGTACAGCTCCTGGTGCTCCTCCTTCCAGCGCCTGAACSTGTCCGAGGTGAGCGCCGCCTCTCCCAGCAGCTGCTCCAGGGCCTGCAGCTCCGCCAGCTTCGCCTGCCGGGAGCAATGCACGTTTTGTGGGGACACCCACACGGGCAGGGGGCACCGGGAGGGTTCTGGGGGCTGCRGGGTCCCACCTTGAGCGTGCTCTGCAGGGCCCGCACGGCGTGCACCCTCTCGTTGATGTGCGGGTTCTTGTTGCGCCGCAGGAAGGATTTTCGGCACTGCTCCTGAGTCAGGAAGCGCCGCTGCCCCATCAGGGACACCCCGCCCTGCCTCAGGCACCGCATCAGGCTCTCCAGATCCTCCCCGGCAGGGTCTGGGCAAGGAGARGGGGCACTGGAGCAGGAGGGCAGCCCCCAGACCCCGCAGGGCTCCCCCGTGCCCCATGTGGGATCGTGGAGTGGTTGGCAAAAGGGAGGGACACAAGGTGACAGGGGATCAGATGTCCCTCCCCAGCACTTACCCATGGGGGAGCAGGGCCGGGGGCTGCCCTGGGGGCTGCTGGCTGCACTGCTGGCTGGGGAGAGCTGTGCCTTCTCTGGGGTGTTCTGCAGCCTCTTCCTTGGCTGAGGGAGAGATGGGGCAGGAGGTGAGACAAGGGACCCGGTCCCTCTGTCCCCAGGGTGTCCCCCAGGGCCACTCACCGAGTCAGATCCGTGCCTGGGGAACTCATCATCGGGGTCCTCGGCTTCTGTCTCACTGTAGCAATCTGGAGGCCACGGGGGAAGAACAAAAATTCCCTCCCAGGGCTGAGAATCATCCCAGCCACCCCTCAGGGAGCATTTGCCACATTCCCCCAAATCACGGGCCAAGCTCCCAGCGGTCCCACACTGGGGCTGTGGCACCAGGCCCCACTACTCCATGGGGACCCCCCCCACCCCAGGATGGCCTCATTACCTTCTTCCTTGTCTGGGACTGCCTGCTGGGCCAGCGTGTACTTTGTTTTGGCTGTTACCAGGTGACTGACCCACCTGGGGAGGGAAAGGATGGACAGAGGGGGAGGACGGTCCTGGCCAGCCCGGGGTGGTGGGGCTGATGCTGACCAYTGGCTCCGTTACTCACATGCTCAGGTCAGCCAAGGTTTCAGCAGCAAAGACAAAGGGCTTGTATGTCTGGTGGCACAGCTGGAACACGCTGAGGACAAGGAGGTGGCTGCCTGTGCTGCTGTGGTGACACAGGGCCAGCCCCAAGCCCCCTCCAGCCTCCCCAGCACTGCAGCCCCCCATCCCAGCCCAGCTCTGGTCCTCATCCCAGATAGCACCAGTAACACAGTGCAGGCCTTGCTCAGAGTGTGGACACAGTATTGCAAGGTGCCAGCCCCATGGAAACCCCAGCAGCCCTGTGGGGACCTCACCTGTCCCATGGGGACATGCAGATGGTTCCCAGCAGGACTCATCCTTGGGACATCATCCCCTCCCCTCTTCCACCACCAGCTGGGGGTGAAAGTGAGACAGACCCTACTCACTATTTCTTCTTCTGCTCCCTGGTGCTCTCCAGGTTGTAGGTGGCCACGTTGATGAGTCCTGCAGCCCTCTCATCCTGTGGGGTCAGAGGTGTGAGGTGTTTGSCACCACCCCAGGAAAATCCCAGCTGCCCAGGGACATCCAGTGCCCCCCACTCACGTTGGGGTGGTTGTACCAGTAGAGCGTGTGGCCCTTGAGCACAAACCAGCACCGCTTCCACTTCTGGGCCATGAAGCCCACGTGGTCCTTCTTCTTGAGGAGCCACCCATCGCAGTCCACCCGGCCCAGGTCCCGGCACGAGACCCGCCGGCGGCTCAGCCTGGTCGCCACTCCTGCACCACAGCACTGGGGCTGTCAGGGGAGGGGAGGGGGAGCAGAGCCCCCCCAGGACAGCCCCCCAGCCTGGCAGGGCTCTGCTCTCACCTTTGGGTCTGCGTCCCRTGTGGGGGCTGCCCTGGGCGGGGAGACAGAGGTGAGGCTTTAGTGACAGTGCAGGGAGCGAGGGCAGGGCAGTGTTTGCTGAGCCTCCCCAGCAGCACCACAGCCCTTAGGGACCCCCAATTCACACACCCACAGCAGGGGCTCAGAGGGGAGCCTCTGACACCCCTCCCAGTGTGTCCCCCCAGCTCTCACCTCCCCAGGGAGCTGGCTGGGCTCTGCTCCCCCAGCCCCCGTGGTGGGGGCTGTCCTGGGGCTCAGCTCTGTGGCACAGGGTTCAGTGGCAGCAGGGGTGCTCGGGGGGGTGCCCAGGGGGGTGTCCAGGGGGGTGCCAGTGTCCCACACCTCCTCTGCAGCACCTGTGAACAGTGAGCAGGGCTGCAGCCTCATATTCTGGGGGGAACTGCTCCTTCCCCAGCCACCCTCTGCTCCCATCCTACCCTGTCCAGAGAGTCTCGGCAGCTCCTCCACAGCTGCCCCGGGCAGCCTCAGATCCYGCTCGTCCTCTTCCTGCTCCTCGTCAGTGACGGGATCCGGGGCAGAGTCTGGTCCCGAGTCCAAGTCGGCCGCAACRCTGGGAGGAAAACGGGACCCCTGAGCCCCAAACCTCCCCGAGCACTGCTGGGTCCCTGATCGACCCTGGCCTGGACACCCACGGCGCTCCCTGCCCCGGGAACGGGGCTGAGGGGACGTGGTGGCAGAGCTCCAGCTCGGTTCCACCGGCCTCCCCAGCTCGGCTCCTGCCCGCGCTGCCGCTGGCTCTCCACACGCCTTTCCATTCCGGGATGGGAGAAGGGTCATGTCTAAATATAGTTCCAACCCCACTAAAACGTTACCAAGTGAATGAATTACAAACCCCCCCCTTTCTTTCATTCCTTAAGACTCCTGGCAGCTTCCCGGGCTGCACACAGGCAGCTGCTGCACTGCTGGCACCTCTCCCCCCAAAAAAGGGCTGRGAAAGGGCCCTGGATACACCCAAACATCTCCTTGCTGGCCAGATTTGGAGTGTTGGGGTGTCAGGATGGGGCTCACCTGGAGGTCAAGGACACRGGGCTGCCTGGGCTGTCATCACTCCTGGTGCCAGGGGAGTCCGCGGCATCCAAAAATGCTCCTGGGGGCTGTGGATGGAGTGTCAGTGCCAGCCCCATCCCACCATGGACCCCAGAGCTTTAGCAATCTCCAGTGTGATGGGAGATGCCAGCTCTGAGCATCTCTGCCTGGTTCCCAGCACAGCCCAGGGGCTGGACTGGGAGCACTGGGGTCACTCACCTGCTGCCTGGGAGAGGGGGGTGAGCTGGGCACATYGAGGGGGATCTTCTTCAGCACCAAAGTGACCCTGTTCCCCTTCTCCAGCAGCTTCCTTGCCAGGTTGACAGGTGTCCAACCCACCTGCAAATCCTGGGTGAGCTGTGGGCCACTGCCTCAGCCYCACGGATGCTTCATGCCCCAAACCTGCCCCAGTCACAGATCCCACATCCCCCAAATCCTCCTGGCAATGGCTCCTGTGTCCCCCAGACCTTTCCCAGCCGTGGCTCCTGCTTTTTGCTGCTCATAACTCCCCCAGCTCAGCCCCAGTACTCCTCGAGCCCTCCCAGCCCTGCAGCTCCCTGTCCACGTCCTCCCTGCCAAATCCAGCAGCACCCTCGAGCCCCCGTCCCCCTGACTCACCACGACCTGCTCGTTGACCTGCACGATCTCRTCTCCGGGCAGGATGTGGCCCCCGTGGGCAGCCAGGGCCTGGGAAGAGGCAGGGGACAGTGGGGTGCCCAGTCCTGGGTTCTCTCCCTCCCTGCCTCCCTCTGTCCCAAGCTAATCCCACTCAGGATCTCTCCTGGACAGGAAGAACCAGGGGGGTTAACCATTAACCTGACTTCGCAAAGCACCTGCCGGAGCTGCAGGTAGGATCGGGGTGCAGAGAGGGCTCCCCCATGCCCAGCCTGTGCTCACTCATGGGATGAGTTGCACAGGCTTAGCCACAGCTCTGGGTTAGGGGAGGGCCCTAAGAGGTTCACAGGATCCCACGGATGTGGGGTGTTCCCCACAGGGCATAAAAGGGGGTGACTGAGGAGCAGGGGGGTGACAGGGAGGGGCAGCCCCTCACTCACCTCTGAGGTGGTGGCAGACACAAAGTGCAGGCAGGAGCTGGTGGAGGTGATCTCAAAGCCCTGGGGGGCCAAGATGGGGGTTTGAGCAGGGGAGCTGGGGGTCTCGAGGCAGAGGGGGGCACTGGTGTGGAGGGGACTCACCAGTCGGGCAGAGAGGAGCGGGTGGGGGCTCCCCAGAAGATCGGAGGGTGGTGTTGGGGTGTCAGGGGATCCTGGGGGGCTGCTGCATTGGCTGGGGGGCAGCGTTGGCGTGTCAGAGGATGTTGGGGGGCTCTGCCACAGGCCGAGGGGCAGTGTTGGTGTGCTGGGGGACGTTGGGGGGCTGCCCTGTGGGCTGAGGGACAGCGCCAGCCCCACACGCTGCAGCACAGCCCTGCGGTCCAGCAGTGCCGGGGGGCTGCAGCCCACGATGCTCTGGCAGATGCCCACGATGTGCTGGCACTGCGGGTGACAGCGGGGCGTGAGGGGAGCCCTGGCAGCCCCCCGGGCCTGCCACCCCCTCCTCACCCCCCACTCACAATCTGTAGGATCCCATTGTTCCTCTCAGCCGCAGGAAGGTCCTGGGGGACAAGATGTGGGGATGAGCATGGTGGGATGGCTCCATCCCAGCTGGGGGCACCCTGTGGGAAGCCCCCTGCACCCCATCTCCAGCCAGCCCTGGGCACTCACTGCCTGCAGCGTCTCTGCCAGCTGGGCACAGAGCAGGATGATGTCCCGGCTGGCTGAAAAGTCGTTGAGGGTGGAGAAGAGGTACCTGGGGGGAAGACAGAGTTGAGCCCCCAGAGTGGGGAGCACCCAGCACCCAGGGGTGCCCTCACCTGCCCCCAACCTGTTGAGCCAGGAGAAGAGTTCCTTGGCAGCCCCGACCAGGTCGATGACTCGGGCCAGGAGGGTGAGGGAAGGTGGCTGAGGGGCATCCCCTGCTGGCAGCCCCTCCTGCACCAGGCTCTGGATGCCCTGTGCCAGCTCCTGCAGCCTCTCCGTCAGTGTCCGCAGGCTGGTGCTCGCCAGCCCTGTGTCCTGGGGGGGACAGGGATGCCAGGGGATGGACAGGCAGGGTGGTCTCCAGGGTGTCTCCACACCCCCACCTTCACCCAGCCCACAGTGCCCCCATGTCCTTCCCTCTGTCCAACTCAGGGTCTCCTCAGAACCCCTCTCCACTGAGTCCAGGGTGCCCTTGTATCCCCACAGTGCAAGGTGACCCCATCTGCCCCCTTCCACCCAGCCCAGGGTGATCCCACATCCTCCTGCTTCAGCCCAGGGAATCCCTGTGTTCCCCCTGCTCCTCCCTGGGATCCCGCAGCCCGCGGGAAGCCGGCACTCACCAGCTTACGGAGCTGCTCCGTGGCCTCCAGCAGCAGCTCCTGGTGCCCCAAGGGCCACACGCCCAGTGCCTCCAGGAGCTCCGCGTCCATCCCCAGCAGGTCAGGCCCCGATAGCCCCCAGGCCTCGAAGGGGTATCCCTGCACCGCCGTGTCCAGCCCTGCCACAGATCAGTCCCCCCTGCCAGTGTCCCCGCTGGCCCTGGCCGGGTGACCCCAGGGGTGACCCCTGGCTGATGGGAGGGTCCTCTCCATGCAAAGAGTTCACCCGGCCTCAGCCCGAACGATGGGAACGGCCAGACCCCTTCCCGCGCCCACCCCGCCATCCAGGGAATGCCCCTCCCAGGAAGGAGACGAAGGACGGGAAGTACTGCCACCCCCAGCCACATGTCCCCAAGCTGGGGACACTCCACCCCGGAGCCCGAGGACAGCCGGGGTCTCACCTCGGAGCCAGGCGGCCACCTGTGCGGGGCCCCAGGAGCGCAGGGGCTCCATGGCGGCGGGCCCGGAGCGGCGGCGGGCGCGGCTCTCACCTGCGCCGGGCGCGGCTCCTACCTGCGCCGGCTGCCGCTGCCCCATTGGCGCGCCCGGGTGCCGCTCAGCGCCGTGGCTGCCCAGGACGGCCCCGGACGATCCCGTGGGGCGAGGCCCCAGTGAGTCACAGCCCGGACGGTGACACACGGCCGCTGGAAACSCCGGGAAATGACAGCCGGTGTGTGTACACAGCGTGGGCTGAGGCCCGACGGCACTTGTGACACCAGTGGGAAACCCCCAGGTGCTCTGTGGGGACAAGTTAGGCCACACAGACCCCTAGAAGAACCTGAGGGAAGACTCAGGGGAGTCAGCCCTGGAGTTTTTAGGGTGTCACCCCCTGCCCAAAGCATAACTCACACCCCTTTGCAAGTGSGGAAACTGAGGCAGCCCCATAGAGGTCTGCAGAGAGGTTTATCCAGCCCTTCAGCCCCCCCAAATCCACCCTGGGCCGGCCCTGGCCCCCCCGCTTGCACCCGGGCGCCCGAACCCCCCCGCCCGGCGTGTCCGCTCCGGGGAGCAGCGGGCGCTGATCGCGGCTGACAGCTGCTGCTCCGCGCCCGCCCGGTGCTGCGCCCTGCCCCAGGGGCCGCGGGGCCGCCGACAGACACGGAGCCCCTCTCCGAGCTCGGGGGCTCGGGGGGTCCCAGCCCCGCTGCTGCCGCCCCACCGGGCCCGATCCCGCTGCTCCCCGCCACGCCATGATCATCCGGCCCCGCCGCCTGACCCCGGGGTATTTCCGTCTGCTCCAGGTAAGGGGCGAGCAGGGCTGGGGGAGCCCACGGGGAGCCCCGGGATGTGCCCAYGCTGCCCACCAGGCCTGCTGGTGGCGGGAGCCCTTCCCGGCTGTATCCCAGCTCCGCGGTAGGAGTGATGATGCTGCCGATGGGGGCCCACAAATGCTGMACGGTGCATCCTAAAAACCCCCGTGAGATGCCCAGAGGGGCACAAAGCAGCCCCCATTGCTTTTACACCACCCAGTGTGATGGGGACATTGAGGGCATAGCCCCAGACCCCTGTCCCCGTGGGGTTTGGGGTACTCCAATGCTCCCCCCTCTGCTCTCTGTGTCCCCACAGATGCAGCTGGCAGCGGGACGTGGGGCTGAGCCGGGGGGGCGGCTGCTGACCCCCCTGGCCCTGCTGCTGGCGGCCGCCGGACTCTGCCTGTCCCTCTACAGTGCCCGGAGAATGGCTGACCCCGCCAAGGCCCCCCCGGAGCCATGAGGAGGGGGCTGGCGGGGCCGTGGGGACAATCCCTGGGGGGGGTGTTGGGGTCCCCCTCTACCCTCCGGCCCCCACCCGAGCAGAGCTGCGGCTGCGGCCGCTTTCCAGCTGCCCTGCGCCACATCCAGCCCTTCCCAGCACGGCTGGGCACGCCAAGGATGCCCCGGGGATGGGGACACGCGCTTGTCCCCGCCTGTCCCCGCCTTGGGCAGCCGGGAGGGAGAACGGAGAAGTCGCTTTCCAGCACCGGAGCTGCCGGCTGAGCCCCTGCCCGAGCCACGGGGGGACATCGGGATCCGGCCACCAGAGCAGAGGCTGGACAGACAGACAGAGGGACGGCAGAGCCGGGAGCTGCATCCATGTCCATCCCCCACGGAGGCAGAGGGGCCTGGGGACCCCACTGGTGGCCACAGAGCCCCCCTGTTCCCATGGGAACGTGCCGAGGCTGCAGCCCTSCAGGAATGAGGGCAGCGCCGCAGCCATTAGGTAACCGGCAGGGGGGACACGGGGCCGTGACGTGTCCCCTGGGCAGGCACATCCCGCTGGGATGGCGCTGGGATGGCGGCTGCAGCCTTCCCTGCCCCCGCAGAGCCGCGGATCTCCATCCCCCGGGGCCGGGGGGACACATCCGGGCAGGCTKCGTGGAAATAAACCCTTCCCTACCCAGCACAGCTGTGTCACTGCTCTGTCTTCTGTTCCCAGCACATTGCCAGGCACCAGCTTGGCAGGAGGGATGAATCGGGGACACGCACTCTGAAGGAATTTGGTGGCATTGTCACATAATGTCCCCTAAGGGGCACCAGCAGCAGGCAGGGAGGCTGATCACACCATGCAGCCCCAGCCCTGCAGGAACATGGAATCACTTACAGGAGTTGAGTTTTTGGGGACAGGAGCCTCAAAGTGTCCTCACCCAGGGGACACCAGCACTCCCCTCTCAAGGGCTAAAGCAGCTGCTCGCTGCAAACCCAAGTGTTTGATGAAGAGGTCATTCAAGCTCATATTCCCCCAAAAAAGGCTGCCTGGGAACTCCCTGCCAGGAGGGCAGAGGGGCTTTTACCACCCTGCCAGGCAAGAGCTCCGGGACGAGGCCCCTGGCATGGACAGTTTTGGGTAGTAGAGAAGAACACAACACTGAGGTGTCCCCCACCCCTTAGGAGTGATTGTCACCGTCATATTCAATGTTGCCACACTGTTAATTRACATGTTTTAATGAGTGCATCACTGGAATAGCGTCTGAGCCAAGGAGAGAGCAGAAACTGCTCCAAAAGCAGACAGACAAGTGTGCAGTCCCACCAGCACTTGGAGAACAAGCAGCTYGTCCCTTTCTGGACAAGAAGGACACTTGGTGAGGGCATCCAGGGTCTTGCTGGCTTCTTCTCCTCGTTAGTGCCATGGCCGGGGGGCTGTGGGAGGAGCAGGGTGGTTTTGGCTGGCAGTCCTGTGACATGTTCTTCTCACAAAGCTGAGGACAAAGACGTCCTTACAGAGCCACTCAGCCTCTCAGTCCCCTGTCCCTGGGCTCAGCTGGATGTCTCCATCTCGGTGGCCTCCTCGAGGGGCTGGGTCTGCACCTCCACCTTCTTCGGGGGGATGTAGGAGCCCATCCCGGCAGCACGTTCAGCCTCCTCCTGTGTGTACGGAGCCTCTCGCAGCTGCTTCAGCCTGGGGGACACAGAGGGGGTGAAGGTTCCGTCTGCTCCTCTGAGCAGGACCGGCCCAGAACTGCCCCTGCCACCCCGGGCAATTTGGGGGGGCTACCAACTCTTACCTCTTCTTGTGCACCTTGGATCTGAAGTGCTCCTTCATGCTGTTCAGGTCCACGAAGTAGCGCCTGGGGTATGAAAGGATGGGKATCAGGGGGACCCCGAGACTGAAGGAGGGTTGGGAAGGGTCCTACCGAGGGGCCAGGGGTCACCCTCAGACCAGGACAAGATGCTCCCCCAGGGGTTAGAGCCCTCTCGCCAGAAGCCACGGAGCCCCCAGGCCCTGAGCATCCCTCTCCCAGAGCCCCCTGACCCCCAGGATCAGGAACCCATCGCAGCGGCCAGGAACGCCAGGGAGCAGGACAAGATCCCACCTCCCCCGGGAACCAGGGACTCCCAGGACCAGGACAAGCCCATCCCGAGGTTGGGGCCCTCCCCGGCCCCCCGGATCCCCCCGGGATTCCCCCGCCGCACGCACGCGCAGTGCAGGCAGTAGAACTGGGCGCAGCCCGGCAGATCGGGGTCGATCTCCTGTCGCAGCAGCCGCGCGGCGTTCTCCGGCTTCAGATCCGCGTGGATCTCGTCCAGGTCGCGCCGGCGCCGCTTGGTCTTCAGCTGSCGGGCGAGCGAATGCGCCCGGTGCGCTCCGGTACGGCGCCCGTTCCGCGGGGACATGGCTGCCGCACGCCGCGCCGCGCCGCACTGCGCATGCGCCGGGACTGCGGGCCACGCCCACACAGCCGCACGCCCCGCCCACATACCCTCCGAACTCGTGTGTGGCCACGCCTATCCGCGTAAACCACGCCCGAAATTATTAGGCCACGCCCCCCGACGTCCCCCGTCCCGGGACGGTCCCGCGTCCCCGCGACCCCCCAGCCCCCGGTGCCACCGTCCCCGCGTTGTCGCCGTGATCCCCCCGTGTCCCCGTGTTCCCCGTGCTGCCCCGGTCACCGCTGTGATGAGCCGGGCGGGGCTCAGCGCGCCGTGTCCCGGCGCTGATCGTGTTTCGCCCGTGATTAATTATGAATGGGGACACGCGGCGGGGGGCGCGGGGAGTCCCAGCGCCTCTCTGCACTATGGGGGGGCTGTCCCAGCCCTGGGGGTCCCGAGTGGGCGAGGGGCACCGGGGGGCTGGGCCGGGGGGGTCGGGATGGGTTTTGGGGGTGACCGGAGGAGCCGCCCCCGCGCTGCCCCCGGCTCGGCCCGGGCTCAGATTCCTTTTGTGCGGTGCAAGTGGCCGCTGAAACTTTAATGAAGCCACCGGATCGCCGGGTCGCCCGTTCTGCCCGCCCCGCTGCCCGCGGCTCCCGCCGGCTGCGGCCCCGCTGAGCCCCTCGCCATGGCCCAGGGCTTCTGGCGGCTCTACAAGGCCAAAGTGCTGCAGACCCTGGGGGGGCCGCGGCCGGACGGGGCCCTGCAGGACGAGGTAGGGTGGGGGGTCCCCAAAACGGGGTGACCAACCTCCCTGCACCCCTGTCCTCACCGGCGGCTTCGTTGCAGGGAGACCCCCCCGAGCTGATGGAGACGGCCGAGCCCCCCGCGCTGATGGAGGAGGGAGCCAGCCCCGTGTCCCAGCTGGCCAGGAAGGTGAGGAGGGGGCTGGGGGGCAGCGGGGCCGGGGGGGAGTCACTGGGAGCCTGCGGTGCCCGGTGACCCCGGCGCTGTCCCCGCAGGTGCAGGGGGTGGGGGCCCGGGGCTGGCGGACCCTCTCATCCCTCTTCACCCGCGAGGACGAGCACCAGCTGCTCAGCCCGGAGCCCGGCCCCGACCAGTAAGTTACAGACCCCAGAACCCGGATCCAACCCCTGGGAACTGCCGAGCCCACCCCACCTCACCACCTGCATCCCCCTCCCCGGCCTACGCCCGGGGGAGAGCCGGCACKGAGGGGGGCATGGTGGGCTTGGGGGGACGTCCCTGCACCGACATTTCCGTCCCCACTCTCTTCCCAGCCCTCTGGCCACTGAGCCGCCCGAGACGCCCCACACCGAGAAGGCGCCTGGATTTTGGGATCTCTTTGCTACCAAGTGGCAGCAGGCGGCGGGGCCGGACAAGGGCGTGCCCCCCCCGGAGCCGGATGAGAGCCCCGGGGAGCCGCCGGGTGACGATGGCAGCGACCTGCGGGAGCCAGAGGAAGGGGCCTTCCACTGGGGCTTCCTGGCCGGCAAACTGGCCGAAATCCGGAATAAAAGCGCCCCAAAGGGCAACTAGAGGAGGATGCACCAGCCGGACTCTCCAGAAGTTATTGTGGGGAACGCCCCGCCCCTACCCGGGGGCTCTGGTGTGGGTTTTGGTGTCACATCTGCACCAAGACCCCGGAGCTGCCCCTTTTCCCCGAGCTCTGCCTGCTGCTTTCCTTTCCCTCACCCCCCAACAGCCCCACGGCCCCTRAGGCAGCACAACCCCGAGGGTGGGGATGGGGAGCTGCACCCCCAGCCCTGGGACATCCCCCCACAAACCACACAGACTGCCAGGCTAAAGAAAAAAAAACCCAAACAGATTTATTGAGGGCAGCTCTGGCCCCAGCAGCCCCTGTTGTGGGGGGGGGGGGGGGGCTATGGGGTGGGCACTGCCCATGACAGGGGGCTCGGGCTCTGCCCACCCCCCAGCCTGCAGCTGGAGCAGCACAAGGGTGGTCAGAGGGTGCTGCAGGCCCGTCCCACCCCCTGGGCTGGGGACAGGGAGAGCAGAGAGGATGGGTGACAGCAGGGTGACAACAGGGGGACAGCAGCCTGCCAGCTGTGAGGAGACTCAGCTGGGGTGTCCCTTTCTCACCTGCCCCTCAGGTGCCCCCTCCACACCCAGCCTGTGGACCTGGTGGTTCTCCCAGCCCGCAGCATCCCCACAGCACCGGGGCCGTGGGTGCCACCAGCCCATCAGCCACATCAGGCGAGGACGAGGGGCCACATCCAGCCGGCGGGAGCCACGCGGGTGTCCTCGCCCCGGCCAGGCTGTCCCCGCTCACACCGTGGACTCCTTGGCAGCCGCCCAGGCTCTCTGGCAGCCGTAGAGCCACTTGATGACGCGGGCGTTGCGCTCCACCACCGACACGGCGGAGCCCAGCCGGGCGTCCGGCTCCTCCTCGCCMGGCCCCGCGTCCCCCTCGCTGCCCCCCGAGGCCCTCCCGGGCTCGGACTCGCAGGACCCGGGGCCCCGGGCCGAAGCGCTGTCCCAGCCCGCCGGCCCGAAGCGTTCCCGGCCCAGCAGCTCCACCAGCGCCCGGTCCAGCCCGCAGTAGTTAAAGAACCGCTCCTGCTCCGACAGTGGCAGCGACACGCGCAGGGCCAGCGGCTCCTTCCCGGGGACACCGCGGGGCTGCTCGGCGGCGCTGCCGGGTACGGGGGAGACGCCGCCGCTGTCACCGCCGCTGTCACCGCCGCTGTCGCCTCCCGGTGTCCGCGCCTCCTCCTTCTCGGCAGGCGCCCACAGCATGGGGGTCTCGGGGCTCGGGGGGGCTCTGGGTGCCTCGCCCAGCGCCCTGGCGGGGGGCGAGCTGGCGGGTCTGTCTCTGAGGGGTCCCTGGAAGAGTCGCCGCACCAGCCCGGAGCCCTTGGTGTTCTCCTTGTCCCCGGCCAGGCAGTCCCGTTTCTGCCGGTAGATGATGAGGGAGTCGGGTCTCAGCAGGCGCCTGCTGCCGCTGCGGCGGGACACGGGGGACTGCGGRCACGGCACCTTCCGCGGGCCCTCCCGGCCCAGCTCCGAGCCCGGGCACAGCAGGCGGCGGCCGTGCGGGGACAGCCGGGCCGAGCCCCGCAGCGCCGGCTCCTGCCGCCTGTCGATCACCTGCTGCGACTTGACGTACTTGGCCTTGTCGGCCTCCAGCCGCTCCACGGCGCTGGGTCTGCGGCCCCCGCTGCCCCCCGGGCCCTGCGGGCACTCGGGGCCGCGGTTCAGCCAGGCCAGGGGGGAGCCGCGGCCCGGGGCCATGAGGCGCAGGTTGCCGGAGGCGCAGACGGCGAGAGCGGGGCTGCCCAAGGGCACCATGGCCCCGGAACGGCGCTGCCGATCACCCTGTGCCCCGGGCAGGTCCGGCGTGGCCGCTGGGGAGGCTCCTGAAGCTTCGCTGGGCTCCTGGATTCAGCCCTGGGAGGACAGAGGAGAGTCAGGGTCAGCCCCGAGGGTGCAGCGGTGAGGAGGAGGAGGAGGAGGATGGGGCTGGAGCAGAGCTGAGGGTCCTCTCAACGCCGCACGGGCAGCGAGTCCTGCCAGCCCAGGCAGGAACAGCCCCCAGGGCAGGAAGGGAGAAGCGCCGAGCATCCGCCGGCTTCACCCGCGTCCCGGGAGCGGCTTCCAACAGGAAAAAATACCGGGGCCGGCCGCCGCCTTGTCTTCCCGAGCGGCACAACAAAGCTGGGCTCAGGAGAGCTGGCCAGCTGCCCCACGGCTGGGGGGTGCCTGGGGGTCCCCGAGCCGTGCCCCACACCGCCAGGCTGGGCTGGGAGGGAAGATTCTCCCTTGCTCCATGTGCGGAGGGCACGGAACCAGCCCTGGGTGACAGCAGGGTCACGGGGCCGGGCAGAGCAGAGCCCACGGGAGCAAACAGCCCGGGAATCCTCTGCCACGCAGCCCACGGGCTCCACACCGCACCCACCCCGGGGTACAGATGGGGAAACTGAGGCACGCGGTGTGTCCGAGGGATGAGCACCGGGTCTCGTTCCCAGGCTGGGACTGCCCGTGCCGGGGGTCCCTCACCCTCCCCAGCCCAACCCCGCGGCCAGGACCTGTGCCGGGCAGGTCGAGGATGCTCTCGCTCACCTGAGGCCGCGCAGGGCTGCAGGGCTGGGATGCAGGGCTGGGATGCAGGGCTGGGATGCAGGGCTGGGATGCAGGGCTGGGATGCAGGGCTGGGATGCAGGGCTGGGGGGGGGATGCAGGGATGCTCCAATCTCACGCAGCTCCTGCCGCTCTGGATGCCTCGGCAAACTGAGCCCAGAGCCGGGAGCAGCCTCATATATAGAGGATGAGGAAGAGGAAGAGCCACCCATTAACCCCTGGCAGCCCAGCCCCGCCGGCAGGAGCCCACCCCGTGCCGACCCTGCCCAGCCCTGCCCCTGGCCCTGCCCAGCATTAACCCCCCTCCTCCTGCGGCTCCAGCTCACCGCTGCCAGCTCCCCCCTCCCTCCGCTTCCTTACGGGAACCCGGCCGGGATTTCGGGATCTGCTGCAGAGATTTTTTACCTCCGAGTCTCTCAGGGCGGGTCGGGAACGGGGCAGGGAAACCGCGACCTCTCCAGCAGCTTCTCCCTCTGCAGCCACCCCAGGGTGCTGGGGGCCGCTCAGGAGCGGGAGCMCACCTCAATCCTCCTCCCCGGGATTCTGCCCAGGCAGGAAAGAAGGAGGAAAAGTCCTGCTGGCACCTTCTCCGGTGGCGGTGAAAGGGTCAAAGCCAGCCCCGAGCCAGCCGGTTCCTGCCTCTTCCCCCCGGGAAGGGCTGGAAATCGCAGGAAGCCACAGTGGGCTGGAGCTGGCCCAGGGGTTATTTTTACCGCTGCCCTCTTCCCTTCCCGAGGGCCGAGAGCTCCCACTGGGACAATCCCGGCCCCCTCCATCCCCAGCTCAGCCCGGGGGGCTGCGAACGTGGCACTGGAGCAGAGGGGGAAGGACGGGCCGCGCCSCGTGCTGGGCTCCCAGACCCTTGGAGAGGGGCCCGAGGAAGCCCCCAGAGCCCCCCAGGGAGCCCCCAGCCCCCGCACCCCTCGGGCAGCCAGTCTGGATGGAGAGCCGGGGCACGGCCCGGCCCAGGCTGATCCCAGGGGCTGAGGAGGCTCCAGCGGGGACAAAGGCACAGAATTCGGGCCCAGATGCCGGGATGAGAGGGGATCTGTCCCTGAGCACTTCTGTCCCCACCCCAGCTCCTTCCTGAGGTGCTGCTGCTCCGGGAACGGGGCCCGGGGCTGTGTCCAGCTCCTTCCCGGCCGATGGCAGCGGGGCAGGAAGGGGCTGGGCCAGGACTCCTGTGCTGATGAAAACAGGAGATAAAATGGAAATTGGGCAGGATGAGAGGGGCCAGGTCTTGTCTGGGCTCTGCAGGCAATGGAAAAAATGCCCAGTGACAGCAAGGAAGGGACAGATCACCTCTGTAATAAACCTGGAGAGGAGCAAAGCAGGGAACCCTTGGGCTCCGTGTGCAGGATGAGGCTGCACTGGAGCAGATCTGGTGGAACACAGGGAATGGGATCAGGCCAAGTGAKGGAGAAACCCTCGGCACCTCTGGGATCTCCCCCTGGATTCCCTCAYGGGCCTTAAAATTAACTCCAGGCAACATGAATCACTAGGAATTCATTAGGAAGTGTTTTATTTTCCAAGCTGTTCTGGTAAAGCCACGAGTGAGTAAGAGCAGCCTTGAAATCACCTTTCCCTGGCAGCTGCAGCCTGCTCCTCTGGGATGCTCTTCCCAAATGCCTGGCCCCTCCTTGGAGCACCTGCCAGGCACTTGCTGTTGAACTGGAATATTTGGAGAAGGCAGATTCCCTTTGGGATAAAAAAAAGGATTTCCTGGCATCAAACTCCCAGGCAGCTCCTGCTTTTCCTGGAGGTGGAGAGTTTTGTCCCTGTGATTTCTAGGAAGGGATTTACCCTTTCCAGAGGGATTTTCAGCCTCCTGTGGATGCACCAGGGGTTTTTTGGAGCCACGTGGGTGCTCCAAGTCCCTTGGTTTTATTGRAGGTTACTCAGAGCTCTCGGTGCTTTTCTGTGGGGCTGGAGGGGAGCACAGAGCTGGGCAAGGAAAACAAGCCCGGGGTAAACCCAGCCACAGCTGGGGCCAGGTGGAGAAACTTCAGGAGTGAGAAAAAGCAGAGAAGGCCCCAAAGGCCACAAGCCCCAGATCCTCCTTCCACAGCATTTTCCTCTCCTGATGAACCAACGCCGCTCTGACAGCTCCAGGTGACAGAAGCCACCGTGTCCSGCTGAGTTATTCCCAGATGCATTTCTCCCTTCAAAAAATAACTTCAAACCCCACTCAGGTGCAGCCGGGAAGGCGGCAGCCCGTGTCCCAGCCCTTCAATTCCCACCCCACAGCAGCTCCTCCGGCCTGAGGTCCATGCAAATTCCAGCGCCTGGAGCCGGGCCCACGGGAGCTGGGGAGGAGCCAGAGAGGGCTCGGGCTTTCCTTCGGGACGGGGCAGAGCTGCAAGGCTGGTTCGACGAGTTTAAAAATACCGAGGGTTCAAACGGGCACCGAGGGAGGCACCCGCGTGTCCCTGCAAGTCGGAACTGGAGCAGCCGGGCCCGGGAGAGGCTCCCGTGGATGTTCCAACCCCCCCAAAAAGCCCAAAAAGGCTCCAAACCCACGGCAGGGGAGGGCTGGGCAGTGCTGGGACCCCAGGGACAGCCAGGAAAGGCAGAGAAGGAAGGAGAGATGGGTCAGGATGGAGGCCTGAACCCACCACGGCTGCAAAGGTTTTTAGGTTGCATCTGGTTCCATCCCAAACCTGAAAAGGACAAGAACAGCCTGGGCTGTGGCTCCTCTTCCAGCCCATCCTCGGGTCCCTTGACACCTCCCTGCTCCTAAAAATGGGGTTTCAGATTCCCCCAAAACTCTTCCAGAGCTCCTGAACAGCACCTGCAGCAGCTCAGCCCGGTGTTCCCACCTCCCTCGTGTCCCTCCTCGTGGGATTTGTGGCATTCCAGGCACATCCCTCTGCCTTTATTGGGGGTTCCTGGATTGGGTTTTTCCTCCCCSCACAAAGCCCTGCACACCCCCAAGCACAGAGCTAAGAGGAAACAGTATTCAAAAAACGATACAAAGAAATACTTACAGCCCTTTTTCAGGTAAGATTTGGGCMGGGGGCAAAAAAATAAATAATTGAATTTTGTAAAGAAAACCGGTTAAACCAAAACAAAGCAAAAACAGCAACAAGGCCACCACCCGTGCCAGCCCCGGGAATGGGATGGGCCAGCTGGAGCCTCTGCACCAGCAGGAAAACAGCCGAGCTTGGGCTCTCCCAGCCTAGATTTAATTACATCTAATTTCTGCACCAGGGCATTTCCCTGCCCTCCCTATGGCTAAATATATTTGAAGTACAGTATATACTACACATATATAGTGTGTGTGTATATATATATGGTTTTGTGTATATATATATATATGGTTTATTTTTCTTCATTTTGTGGGGAAGGAATTCAGCTTGTGTCTGTATTTAAAATCACCACTCTTAGAACTAATCTGAAAGTGAGACTTTCTCCCTTTACTAAAGGTCTTTACCCCATAAAAAAAAAGAATCTAAATCCAAACTGCATTGACTTAAGGACAAGGCTCCTGCCAGGAGGGGATTTGCCCATTCCAGGAGGGAATTTGTCCATTCTTGTCACCARGAATCCACAGGTGCAGGCACAGTGGACAGGGCTGGGCTCAGGTTTGTTGTGGGTGTAAGAAATTCCAAGAGMAGCTCATTTACAGCATTCCCAGTCTGCAGATCTCTCTGTCCAGAGCACTGCTAATTAAAACATGCAAATGAGGTCATGGATAAGTAATGATGTTCCCTCACCTTCACTCCTAAGGTTTCCCAGGGCATGTGGGAAGAGCAGGACGCTGTCCCTGGAGGGCAGCACTGACACTGCACTGACTCAAAGCACATCCCCCATAAAAAGCCCTTAAACTCCGTCGAAATTCAAGATTTTATTTCAAAAAACAGTCATGAACTTAATAAATTACACAATAATTTTCCTCATTATAAATTCTCCATAAAATATATTTTACAGTTTTTAAAGAAAAAACATGGGGGGGGGAAAAACAAAAAAATCTTTCCCAAGTGCTGAAAAGTATCTTGACTTCRTGTCACGCTGGTGAACGACCCCACAGCTGCTACAACCACTTGGTTTATTTTCTCAAAACAAAGACCTCAGACAACAACAACAAAAAAATCAAAGACAACAGAGCTCGAGGACTACCAGTGTCACCCAACAGCGAGGATAAGCACCATGAGAGGGATTTCAGGTACCCCCAACCTATAAAGTGGCAATCAGTGCAAAGAAACACTTTGGGAGTCAAACCCCCCCAAAATTCCCTGTGCCAGTCCCTCCTTTCTGCAGTGGAGCCCTGCAGAGGGGCCTCAGGTGGTTCTCAGARCACCTCAGAGGGGAGCAGAGTTATTCTGGTTATAATTTCTGGGTGGGTGTGACAGGGGGATGCTCACCCCTTCCTGTTCAAAAAGCTCCCGAGTTTGACATGAATTATAAACCCCCTTCAAGTTTTTGTGATCCAGTGACYCTGCTGGGATGTGAGGACTGGGAGGCAGAGTTGGCACAAGCAAAGTGTGTTTGTCTGAGCATCACTCCCTAAAAGGATGAAGTGAAAGAAAAATCACAAGAATTAAGAACTAAGGCCAGCTGGGTGACAGGCACCAGCTCACACAGCACCAGGTAAGAATCACCTATGGCCTGTAAAGCCTCAGGAGTTGAGTAGAATCAGAATCCTTTGCTTTTGGAAAAACAAAAAAAATCATATTTAGTTTATCTGCACTCAAAGAATCGACACTGAGTGCCCAGAACTGTCGTCCCAGCACTGAGAGGAAACAGTATCCAAAAAGCAAATTATACAAGGAAATACTTACAGCCATGTTCAGGTAAGATTTGGGTGGTGGGGCAAAATTAAATTGAATTTCCTAAAGAAAACTGGCCTTTTCCTGCAGCTTTAAAGGCAACTTTAAGACTCTGCTTTTTTTCCCCAAAGGCCAGACTGGATGGGAAAGGGGGAAAGGTCAGTCCTGCACCCAAAAGAACAAAGTGTTGTGCTGGTCCAAAGAGCTGCAGTGTCAGGTGGCCTCAGGGAAACCTCTCCCAGCCTCAATCTGCTCAGTGCAGCCAGAGCTGGGGATAAGCAGCTTCCAACTGCTCCAAACCCCCCAGCTGTGCTTTTAAATAAAGATCACTTCTTTAAAAGGARGAAAAATTAAAAAAAAAACCCAAAACCCAACMCAGGCTGTCACTTTTCAGACACCTGTGACAGSAGGTGAGAGCCAGGGGACAGGGCCACCTCTGTCCCCTCATCCCCACTGGGTTTGGGGCAGGGCCACAGAGGAAAGGCCACGACTGTTGGGATTATTGGTTGGATTCACTTAGTGGGAAAACTGGGCTGCCACCACRTTTTGAAGGATTTTAAGATTACGCTGCTGGATTCCCTCATCCATGCTGCCATAAACTGAGGGCACAGAATTCTGCTGAGATAAATCCTCGAGGTGCTATGGGATTATGAACACCAGGGCAGAGAGCATGTTGAGAAAAGGCAGATTAATTGATTAATAAAAGCAAAATCAAACGATCAATGACCCAGCCCCCCTGCCAGCACCTGACTGTACATTTTTAATTTKACTCCCTCAGTGATGAGCTCATTAAGCTCTAAGTGCTAAGATCAGCCATGTTAGCACTTGGAAAGCAGCTGATCCCCTTGCATTGCTTTTTTTTTTTGTTTACAAAGTCAAGTCTTTGAAATTAGATAACAAAAATAAATAATAAAGCCATTCGGGCCTGGGGAAGAAGGAGTTTTGTCACCCACCTTCTTCACCCAGATTTCTAGTAGACCCCAATCATCCAGACCCACAGCAAATAATTTAAGTGCCACACACTCCCAGTCACTCATATACATAAATATATACACAGATTACATTACAAAGCCTCAAGATTTGCACTGCCAGCGTGCAAATCTTTTTTTTTTTTTTTCCATGAGAGTTCCTAATACTGACATAGGAAACTGGAATGTGTGAGACACTCCACCACAGAGTGCTGGAAATCAAGTAGTGTTGGCTCTTGCAGCATCCCCCTGCCAGGGCACACCGAGGAACAGCCTCACTCTGGGAATTTCACACCACGGGCCAACTCGACATTCCTGCCAGGAAACCAGGGAGGGGAGAAGTCCCCCCTGCAGGTGAGCTCTGCCGGGCTGAGCCCCCTCACGTGTCCCAGCTGCTGTCCTTGAAGGCGATGTTGACCAGCCTGAGCTCCAGCTCGAAGGCGTCGGGCCGGTCCTGCGGGTTGGCCGCCAGCATCTCCTTGATCAGCTGCTTCATGCGGGAGTTCATGGACTTCTTCTTGACGGGGATGAGCAGCTCCATCTTGGGGTTCTCCAGCAGCGCCTCGCCCACCGGCACGATGGCCGTGCCCTGCCGCACGTAACTGCCCAGCAGCTCCTTCTTGGTCTCGGTGTCCACGAAGGTGATCCTCTCCAGCATGGCCCAGATGATGATGCCCAGGGCGAAGATGTCGGCCTTGGCCGTGTAGTGTCCCTCCCACACCTCGGGGGCCATGTAGAAGTCGGTCCCGCAGGCGGTGGACAGGAAACACTTGTTGACGTTGACGGGCTCCTCGGGGTTCTGCCCCGAGGCCGAGCACACCTTGCTCAGCCCGAAATCGGCCACTTTGAGCGTGGGCTCGGGGTCGCTGGCGTCCGCCCTGCCCTGGGAGATGAGGATGTTGTCGGGCTTGAGGTCCCTGTGGATGATCTGGTTCTTGTGCAGGAAGGCCAGGGCGCTGCTCAGCTGCAGCATGAAGCTGGTGTTGGTCCTGCGGTTGGGCTTGCGGGACAGCAGGTACTCGTTCATGTCCCCCCCGTCGCAGAAATCCATCACAAACCACAGGTAATAAGCACTTTTGGGGTCAAAGGCTATTTCTCCTTTTAATGAGGTTTCTACGAGCTGCAACGAGGAAAAGAAATGTCGTAACTACCTGGTGATGGTGAGGAGGACGTGATGGAAAAATGCATGAAATCAGGATCTTCGYGGAGAGGGGAAATTTGGGTTAGTTACACAGGAGGAATTGTTCCCTGTGGGGCTGGGGAGGCCCTGGCACAGGGTGCCCAGAGAAGCTCTGCCTGCCCCTGGATCCCTGGAAGAGTCCAAGGCCAGGCTGGAGCAGCCTGGGATAGTGGAAGGTGTCCCTGCCCATGGGAATGAGATGGGGTTTAAGATCCCCTTCCAACCCAGACCATTCTAGGACTGCTTGACCCTCCTCTCAACAATCCAGAGAGCAAGATACTGCARCAGGGGAAAGAGAACATGGTGCCAATGTTTTTATGTAAAAGAGAAAAAATAAAAATCACAATATATTTGCCAGCCTCCTTATCTCCACTCGTGTGGAGCGTATCAAGCTCAGGCTCCTGCCAGAAGCAGAGCTCGACCCTGATAACAGAATTTTTAAAGATATCCAGTGGCCATTGCCCTCCCATCTGTCCCAGCTGGACAGTGTCCCACCCCGACAAAGCCTGTCCCACCCACTTTGCCAACAGCTTTTCGGGATAAACAAAGTCTCACAAGTAACTCCACACAGCTCTATTTATCCATGAGAGATTTCTTAAAGCCTGTTCTCCATTCCTGACACATTAATGAATTCCAACAAGTTAACACAGGATCCCTGAACTCAGGRGAACACTGATCTGCAGGCACAGCTGAGCACCGAACACCCTTCCCACCAGCATTACCCACATGGCATTTTCAGGAACACAAGTTGAACAGCCAGTTCTTACAGCTGCTTCACACAGAAAGCAAAGTAAAACCTGCAATCACTTCTATTAATCCTGTTTACACAACTGCATTTGCCTCTTCACCTCCTCTGAGGTGGCTCTGGAAGGAAAGTCCTGCAATTATTTCTGTTAGTAGTAAAGCAATGGACACTAAATCAAACTGGCTTTCAAAAATGAAGGGGTGTGTTAATATCTAGAGAGGCATTTTAAAATGCTTTTAAAAAGTGACCTTTTCAAGAGAAAAAATGGTAGTAATTTACAGCTATCTTCCCAGAGCAATTTAAACAGTAAATCTATTTTAGAGCTAAAAAATGCCTTCTTTAGGGTTTGTAGTCAGGAGCAGTGAGATTAGGGTATCTCAGGAGAGCAGGGAGTCTCCTCTGCCAAGAGGACACCAACACAAAGTCACGGGAGCTGCACTTGCAGACGTTGTGAGAATTGAGACAACAAAATCCACCCCCCACATCTGTGACAGTGGCAAAGCACCAGCGGGCACGGCTGACTCAGGACTCAAACTCTACAGATTTGGTTCAGCTGGCACTGAGAATCTGCCCCAGAGCCCTCCAGGGGAAGGTGACAGCCCTTGCTCAGCCTCCTCACACACGGCAGCAGCTCAGCTCTGCACCATCACCTGGCAGAGGCTGAGCCAAGAGGGGTCTGACTGTCCCTGCTTTAGCACAGTGACCCTGCCAGTCAGCTCAGCTCGGCTCTGCCCTTTGCTCCTCTCCCTGGAGCAGCAAAACAAYCCCTGCTGTTTGCACCGGGCAGATCCCTGTGCCAGCTGCTCCCCAGCTCCACCACCCCAACCAGGGCTGGGGGCCGGCTGGGAGCTCTCCCCACCTTGCAGCTGCACCCCGGGGCTGTTGAGGCTCCTCCCTGCACACTCCGAGCTGGAAGCAGCCCCGGGCAGCTCCACTAAAAGCAGGAAGGCAAAGCTGTGACTTCTCTCCCACGAGCTGGCCAGTGTTATGTCAGCCTAATCCTGCCATGAAAACAAGTCAGGAACAGCTCCCAGGCCACGGGGAGTTGGCAGAGCTGGGAATTCTGGTTCTCAGGCTCAGGCAGCACCCAGGACCTGCAGGGCTGTTCACCAACAAAGGGTCCACACCAGACAGCAGGAGGGACAGTAAACTGAAATAACAACTGAAATAACAACAGCTGACCAGGGACAACACAGCAAACACTGAGCAGGCTGCTGGCTTTTTAAACCAGAAACACAAATTTCTGCCCGGGGGTGATTTATATTTGGGGCTGCTTCTTGACAAGGGAATTAATTAGATTGTCTTTCAATGTCTTTCCATCTTCAAACATACCCAACTTTAAACYTAAAGGACACTTTCAGAGTGATATGTATTCCCGTATTTATACCTTTAGCATTCTTTGAAGAGATTAATAGTTTTTTATTGAAAAATAAAAACAGCTTATGATGTGCTACCAACTGATTCTTGTCTCTGAAAGAATTTTAAGTGTTGACTTCCTATRAATCAAGACACTGATTTCCTCTTCCAAGGACACCCAGGACAGAATCCCTCCAAGCTCTGTCCTGGGACAGAACACTCTTTAACCTGCAGCTGCCAAGAACTCCACAGCCCGCACCTCCCCTGGGCTTCACCTGCAGGGCTTCCTCAAATTATCAAAGCAGATTTGCATTAAATACAAATTCTGGACTCTTTTAGAGCAGCCCAGCTCCAAACCCAAGATCCAGGTTATGGTTCCATGGGGTTTTTTTTCAAAGATCTCTGTTGAACTCTGGGTGTCAGCAGTGCAAACAATCCCCTGGTCTAACTGTGCACAGCTCAAACCCCTGGGCTGCCCCACCTCCTTCCCCCCAGCTATACATCTCTGTGAATTAAAGATCTTTGTTAAATTCTTTAAAGATCTCTGTTAAATTTTGGGTGTCAGCAGCGTGAACAATCCCCTGGCCTAACTGTGCACAGCTCAAGCCCCTGGGCTGCCCCAGCTCAAACCCCTGGGCTGCCCCACCTCCTTCCCCCCAGCTCACCGATTCCTTCCACCCCGTCCCCTCGGCCTCGAGTACCTGTAAGTACAGGGAGGAGCTGGAGCCATGGGACATCTTCTGCACCATGCCATCTTTCTGCAAGATGCACTCCTCCAGGTGAATGACGTTGGGGTGCTGGCTCTTGATACTGCTAAGGGCCCAGAACTCGCGCAGAGCCAGTTCCACGTTCTCGGGAGCGTGGCACCGGATCTTTTTCACGGCCACGCGGGCACAGGTCCTCCTGACGACCGCTTCGTACACCACACCATAACTGCCACGACCAACCTCCCGAATTAGATCGTACTTAGGCTGGCTACTCACCATCTTCAAGAGCAAAGGTTCTGGGGAAGGGGGAAAAACCCACAGAGCTAAAACTTAGGCACAGGAACCGGGCTGTGTTTTCCCCCCGCCTAGGGGCCTGCCCAGACCCCGCCGTWAAGGGGGGCTCAGCGCTAGAACATTCCAGAAGCTCCTCCATAAACCTGCAACCTGTTGCCACGGAACCAAGCGAAAGTGAAATTACATCTTTTCAGTTAAAAAAAAAATTCAAGTACGGCCCGGCGTGTTCAAGGTGGCAACAATTCAAAGCTAGACTGGCAGGGTGCCGAGGCAGGGCTATGGAGAAYGCTCCTGCTCCGCTCCCTCAGCGTCTTCCGTGAGCATCTGCAGGAATAACAGGAGGGTGTCATGCTCCCCATCCAGCCTGGAGAGCACTGCAGGTCCCAGCAGAAGCCCCTGCTTGGGCAGTGCACAGATTTTAATSGACTGCCTTTTTGTGGAGGTGACTGCAGGAGCAAATGTTTCTGTTATAATTAAGTTGTTTTACTCGGAGAAGAGAAAGCTTCAGTCGCTCCCCGTTTATTTTTCGAGGCGACTGATTTTTCCACCGAGCCTCCTCTGCATGAGGAATCTACAGCTATGACAGGTTAGAAAGGATTACTGATTGCAGAAGTTTGCACCCAGCATCTAACTTTCACTTTTGCTCAACAGAGCAAGGACAAAAGTTAAGTAACTGCTCTGAAAGTAAAACGA
>QVAJ01000299.1:734262-750982 GCA_003546035.1 Mixornis gularis
CATGCCCAGGAGCTGTGCGCTCCTGTCACAGGCCCTGCTGGCTCCTCAACCATCGTAAAGCCACCACAGGGACATTTTGGGGGAAGCCAGGGTCACCTACTGCTCAGAGCCCTTTGAAGACCAAGCAGAGGGAGATTCATTCCTGTAGTGGGCTCTCCAGGGTTAATTGGGAAGGATCCCAGGGGTGATTAGTGCCCTGGGTCCTGCCTAAGCTGTCCCAAGCCAATTAGGGGCCAACGAGCCCCTTGTGGGTTCGGAAAGCTGCTTAGGGCATTACATCCCCTCCATTCCTGTGAATCCCTTTAATTGAGTCCAGAAGCAATTAGTTAATCAATGTCACCCAGGGCAGGGCCAGGTCTTGTCTGGGTCCGGGCAGGGTCCCACCCCTGCGTGCCCTCCCGGGTGCCCAGCCAGCCTTGTCCTCCTGCCAGCGCCTCCCTGGCAGAGCCYCAAGTGCCGGAATGGGAACAATTTTGCAAGATGTGCCTGGCGGGTCCCGGCACAGTCACTCGCTCCACACGTGAGCCGGGGCAGAAGGAGCCCCGAAACAGCTGGGCAGGGAGAGGAGGGGGTCAGTGCACCCCAACACCGTGTGCCTGTGCATCCAGGTGCCCGTGTGTCATACCTCCATGTCCCTGTGCATCCATTTATCCATGTACCCGTGCATCCCTGCATCCCTGCACACCTACACCTTTGCACCCAGGTACCCCTGCACCCTGTACCTGTGCACCCAGGTACCCCTGTACCCCTGTACCCAGGTACCCCTGTACCCCTGTACCCCTGTACCCAGGTACCCCTGTGCCCCTGTACCCCCTCCTGCCCGCAGTCTCTGTGGGCACCCAGCTGCCACCACCCCGCCTCACCCTGTCCCCCCACCCTGTCCCATCTGTGTCAAGGGTAGGGTTACCCTCTGCTGGTGCAGCTGCCCGTGCTGACAGCTCTCCCCGTGGCCAGCACTGACCCCGGGCCAGCCAGCTGGGCATCGTGTCCGGGGCTGTTTTCAGCCAGGGTTGTGCTCCCCCGGCTGTTTCTGGGTCAGGTTTTGAACCCCAGCAGCGGAGCCAGCTGGGTCAGGGCTGTGACATCGCTGTGGGGAGMAACCTGAGCAGCCCCTGCTGTGTCTGGGGTCACAGAGGAGCCCCCCAGCCCCTGCCTGGGGAAGGGACACCCTGCTGCATGTGCCAGGCATGGGGGCTGCCTCTCCCCAGAGCTGTCTCTCCCCTCCAAGCATGCAGGGAGCCACTGACGAGGTGTGTTCCTACCCCAGAAGTGGTCGTGTTTAGGGTGGGGAAAGGGACAAACTCTGTTTAATCCACCYCCCGGTGCACCTGGCCCAGCTCTGCCTGATTTCTGGAACCACCACAATGTCCTAATGACCACGGGGCTGCTGTTTGCCCCTCCTTGCCCCCACTCTGACGCTGTTTTGGGGTCCACGCTGGTCTCAGGATGTGCAATCACTCGGGCGGGGGCAGTGCCTGGCCCTGTTTACCCCGCAGCTCCGGTTTGGGCATGTCCCCGGCACGGGCGGGCAGCCCCTCCTGGACAGCCTGTGCCCGTCTTGTTTACCGGCCCTTCCCGACGGCTCAGCGCCGTGTGACAGGTGCTGTCCCCGGACACCCGACACCGGCTGGGGACGCGTGACAGCGGCCGATTTATAAATAGCGGGGCGAGGGGTGCCGGCAGCGAGAGCGCTGAGAGGAGAGAGCACTGACGAGCCCATGGACTTCCAAGCCGGTATCCTGCAGGATGGCAGCCCCATGGAGAGCCTGGAGAAGCAGCTCATCTGCCCCATCTGCCTGGAGATGTTCAGCAAGCCGGTGGTGATCCTGCCCTGCCAGCACAACCTCTGCCGCAAGTGCGCCAACGATGTCTTCCAGGTGAGGAGGGGTCCCCGCGCCTGTCCCCTCCCCATGCCCGGGCTGGGGGGCACTGGGGTGTTGTGGGGATACCCATGGACCCCCCCCCGATGTTCATCTCGCCCTCCCAGGCTGCCAACCCGTACTGGCAGGGCCGGAGCAGTGTGATTTCGGGGGGCCGGTTCCGGTGCCCCTCGTGCCGCCATGAGGTGCTGCTGGACCGCCACGGTGTCTACGGGCTGCAGAGGAACCTGCTSGTGGAGAACATCATCGACATCTACAAGCAGGAGTGCTCCAGGTGGGCACAGCTGGCCGTGGCTGKGGGGGGACRTGGGGATATGGGGACATGGGGACACGGGGATGGCCCCCTCCCATGCCGCAGCACCAGCACTGAGACCCCAAAGATTGCACTTCAGGGTCTTTCTGCTYGGTGATCCCCAATTCAAATCTTTTCCTGACTCAAATCTTCCTCCCTCGACCAAAATCTTCCTTCCTGGACCCAAAACTTCCTCCCCGGACTCAAAACTTTCTCCCCCAACCCAATTGTCCCCTCTGTCCAGAGCAGTTTGTGCCTCTGGCTGTCCCAGGAGGGTGGCAGGGCCCTGGGGGGGTGGTGACAGCTGGGCACGTCCTACTGCCCCCCGAGGCTCTTGCTGGAACATTCGGTGGGAGATAAGAGGTGTGGGGAAGGAATCCAGGCTCTGCTGGTGACGACAGGCACCGTGGCTGATAAGGGACAGAGGGACAGTTTTGGGGGCTCCAGTGGGAACAAACATGAAGCTGGGGGGACACAGAGGGGTCACAGGCTCTCGAGGCAGAGCAGTGGCCCCRGCCAAATTCCCTGGAGCGCTGTAAATATTGTGTGAGAGCCATGGGGACGGGGACGATGGCACGTGGCAGGTGTCCCTGGCTGCCGGGGGGGCCGGGGGGCCCAGGCCTGACCCCGTTTCAGAGCCTTGGCTTGTCCCCATGTCCCTCCTTGCTGTGGATGGGACGATGGAGCTGCAGCCCCCATCTGGGACCCCCCGGGGGTTTCTGGGTGTCCCCACCCCGGTCACACGATGGGTGACAATAAATCTGGGCAGCACAAAGCTAAAATTAGGCAGTGGTGCAGCACCTCTGGATTGCAGCCCCCCTGTCCCCAGTGCCACCCAATGCCATGCCCAGAGCCACAGTGGCCTAAACAGGGACATACTGGGGTTTACAGGGGCACAGAGATTTACAGTGGCTCCCCCAGGGTTTACAGTGGCTCCCAAAGGAGCAGCTGTGGGGTTATGCCAGGATCTGGCCTCTTTCCTGGGAAYGTCATTTTGGGGTGACGGTGGGGGTGATGCTGCAGTGGGGACACCATGGTGGCAGGGGTGTCCCTGCARCGGGGACGTCACCCTGGTGTGGACGTCACCATGATGGAGACATGGCCGTGCCACCCTCTCCAGCAGGCCACTGAAGAAGGGGGAGCACCCCATGTGCAAGGAGCACGAGGACGAGCGGATCAACATCTACTGCGTCACCTGCGAGGTCCCCACCTGCTCCATGTGCAAAGTCTTCGGGGCCCACAAGGACTGCGAGGTGGCCCCTCTGCAAACCGTCTTCCAGGGACAGAAGGTGCCCTGTGGGGGGACCCGGGGGGGCTGTGGGGGGACACGGGGATGTGCTGAGCTGGGACAGTCACAAATAACACCGGGATGGCTCACGGGGTATTAATAGCCCCCGGGTGACTGTGCCCAGGAGACAGACTATATTTAGAGCAGCCGTGGCTGGTGAGGGCTGTGGGGACGAGCAATGYCCAGCCTGTCCCTGTGCTGGGATGGGAGAAGTTCCTGTCTCCACAGGAGTTAAAAATTCTTCTTTCTGTCCTTCACCAGACTGAGCTGAACAACTGCATCTCCATGCTTGTGGCGGGGAATGACCGGATCCAGACCATCATCTCCCAGCTGGAGGACTCCTGCCAGAGCACCGAGGTCAGGAAAGGGGAAAAAGGAGCCCCCCAAAAGCCGGGCACGGCCGGGAGTGGGGTGGAGCCCGTGGAGCAGGGAAGCCTTGGGATGCTGAAGTGCCGGAGGGACGCAGAGGTGACATCTCTTGTCCCTTGTCCCCGCAGGAGAACAGCGAGGCGGCCAAGCGGGAGCTCTGTGCTCGCTTTGACGCCCTGGCGGCGCTGCTGGAGGAGAAGAAGGCGGAGCTGCTGCAGCGCATCTCGCAGGAGCAGGCGGACAAGACCGCCTTCATCCAGAGCCTCATCTGCCAGTACAAGGAGCAGCTGGAGAAGTCTAGCCGGCTGGTGGAGACGGCCATCCAGGCAGCCGAGGAGACCGGGGGGGCCACCTTCCTCATGGTGAGACCCCCAAACCTGCCCTCTCCCCGCTGGTGCCCCATGGGGTCCCGCTGTGGAGGGCAACCTGGTGGCTGCTGTGGCTTCACTCACCTCCTTCTCCTTCTTCTCCTTCTCCTCCTTCCCCTTCTCTCTCTCCACAGAATGCCAAGCAGCTCATAAAAACGTAAGTGCTCAAGCTGGGGGAATCTCCATGATCCACGGGCAGGGCTTGGTGGGTGGGGGATGCCCTGACCCCCTGCCCTGGTGGCCCACGAGGGGACAGGGACACACCCATCCGTGCTCTCCCTGCCCAGGATCGTGGARGCCTCCAAGGGTGGTCGCCTGGACAAGATCGAGCAGGGCTATGAGAGCATGGACGCCTTCTCYGTGAGCCTGGACCACCTCACCGAGGCCGTCCACGCCTTGGACTTCGACCCCGGTAATTCAGCCCCCAACGCCCCTTCACCGACCCCCACCCAGCTGCTGACACCCACTGCTTTTCCTGGTGGCTCCTGGTGACCTTTGGCCGCTTGTTTGCAGCAGAGGAAGATGAGGAATACTTTGATGGGGAGGAAGAAGAGGTGGAAGAGGACACAGCGCCCGAGATGACAGTGATGGGTAAGGGGCTGGACCCACCTTCCCAGGACCCTCCAGCATCCATGGGAGATCTTTGGGGGCTTGGACCCTCCTTGATCACCCCATCCTCTCCCTCAGCATCTTCCCTGTAGCCACAGCAACGTTGCCGGCGCTGGAGAAACGCCCCCGGGCACAGGATGTCCGGCGACGGATTTGGGATGGGGAGGGACACACGGCAGGGACCGGCAGCCTGGCGAGCCGGCGCCTGCTCCAGCACAGGACACTTTTCTATACGGGTGCAAACAGGACAATTCCGCACGTTTTATAATTCCCTTGTTTTGTATATAATTGTCACGGATTTGAAATTTGTGTATTTTGTAAAGAAAACTGCTGCTCCGGGTGGTGATTTCCTTCCTCGCCTGTCGCTCTCGGCTCGCCAGCCCCGCGGTGGGTGTTGGGGGTGGGTTTGCCAGGCTGGTGCCATCACCGGTGTCCCTGCCAGCACCCGGCATGGCAGAGGGACACCACCGGTCCAGCTCTTAATTTCCAGCCTCATTAGCACCTCTGGCAGTGCTGGCAGCCGCTCCTGGCCGCCTGCCCGGGATGTAACAGGTCGGCACCCGGCAGGATTTATCTCCTGGGGATGGGATGCCTTGTCCAGAGCTTGCCCTGGGCTRGAGATGTGGCACGGAGGGGCTGAGGATGCTCCAGGCTGGGCCAGCCCCCAAAACGGGGATGGTCTTGGCATTGAGCAGCTGGTTTGCTGCTGACTGAGCTCAAAAATACACCTTGGGTGAAAAAAAAAAATACACCATAAATGCAAATATACATCCTAAATGCGAAATTACCCCATAAATGCTTTTCTCCTGCAAAAACAAGTCCTGCTCAGTGGGGGCCAAGGGGAAACTGAGGCAGCACCCAGAGCTGAGCCACAAGGGCAATTAGCCCCAGGGTAATTAACGCTGCTCATCCAGGGTGGGGGGCAGGAGTCCCCGCTGTGGAGGGGGGCTCCAGGCTTATCCATCACAGGCTGGAGCTAAACTGGGGGGCTCCCGGGGCTCCCCAAAGTGTGGGGGGGAGTCACCGTGTGCCTTTGGAGGGGACATGGGGATGTTCCACCCCCTTCTGCCTCGGGGGCTGCACCCAGCCCGGGCCGTGCAGCTCCTGGGGGTGCTCTGGGGGGGTCCCAGAGCAATCCCCCCACACCGGCAGCCCCCCGGGGGGCGGGCGAGGGGGCCCAGCCCGGGGCAGGCACCGCGGGCGCTTTGCAGCCGGCTTGGCCGTCCCTCCTCCAGCCGGGATTTGCACACGAATCCCGGCTCTTCACACGAGCCGAGGCCACCGGCTGCCACCAGCGCCGGCCACACGCCGGGGTCACCCGCGCCGACCCCCGCCCGAGCCGGAGGAGGAGGAGGAGGAGGATGGCAGCCGGCGACGAGAAGCGGCACCTCCTGAGCGAGGCCCCGGGCGGGTACGGGGGTGCCGGGGGGGGCTGGGGATGTCGTGCCTCCTCTGGGCTCTGCGGCTCCCCAGTGGGGTCTGGCCGGGGAACAGGCTGGGGGGGAACATTCAGGGTCCAACCCGCTCCCCAAAGTCCTGCCGGCCCCTTTTCCCAGCAGGTCCTACGTGGGGGCTGCGCAGAAGGACGGGCACAACGCGGCGCGGGGACAGGAGCCCGCCCTGGAGCTGGGGACACGGCGTGGCCGGCACTGCCACACGCGGGGGACCGGCGGCCACCCCGGCCAGCAGCAGCGGGCGCGCAGGAARCTCTACCTGGCCGCTGGCATCTGCCTCTTCTTCATGGTGGGGGAAGCCCTGGGTGAGTGCTGGGTGAGGGGTCCCTTGGGGTGGTCCCCATGGGGTGACCCCGAGGGGCTGCCCAGAGCCCTTCTTGTCCTGAGTCCCTGCTGTGGGTGCGGCCAGAGCTCCGTGTTGGCTTTCTGTGGGTCAGAACACGCAGTGGGACCCCGCTGTGGGCTGAGCTGATCTGTGCCCAGCTTGGGGCAGGACCCCTGCCGTGTCCCCCCCATGTCCCCCTGATGTCCTGTGTCCGCAGGGGGGTACCTGGCACACAGCCTGGCCATCCTGACGGACGCTGCCCACCTCCTGACGGACTTTGCCAGCATCATGATCAGCCTTTTTGCACTCTGGGTGTCCTCACGGCCCCCCACCAAAACCATGAATTTCGGATGGCACCGGGCAGGTAACGCGGTGGCACCGCCCTGGGGACACCATCAGAGCCCCCCTGAGTGGACCAGGGGTTTTGGAGTGCCCTGAGGGGCCTGGGGAGCCCTGGCACAGTCCTGGCACCATGAAGAAGGGAAGGCAGAGGCTCTGCCAGCCCTGTGCAAGGAGCGTCCCCAGGGCTGGGTGTCCCCACTGTGCCCCAGCACTGTCAGGGAGCTGGGAATGGTGCTGGGGATGGCGCGGCAGTGAAGCAGCAATGTGGGGGGGTCTCTCCACAGAGATCCTGGGGGCCCTGCTCTCCGTGCTCTCCATCTGGGTGGTGACGGGGGTCCTGGTCTACCTGGGGGCCCAGCGCCTGCTCTCGGGTGACTACGACATCGAGGGCGGGGTCATGCTCATCACCTCCGCCTGCGCCGTGGCCGTCAACATCGTGTACGTGCTTCCCCTGCCCTCCCGGGGTGTCCCCTCCCTGAGCCTGGAGGGCCCTGGGGTGTCACCGGTGCCCTGCCCGCAGGATGGGGGTGGCTTTGCACCAGACGGGCCACGGGCACAGCCAYGGGGCAGGTGGTGAGCAGCCCAACGCCAGCGTCCGTGCTGCCTTTGTCCACGTGGTGGGGGACCTGCTGCAGAGCGTCGGCGTCCTCATCGCCTCCTACATCATCTTCTTCAAGGTCTGGGTGGGGCTGGGGGAAAGGGGGAGTTGGGGATGTGGGGACAGCAGCTCCAGAGAGCTGTGGGCAGGCACAGGCAGACAGCTGTGTGCCCGCCCTGCTGGTCCCCATGGGGATTTGGGGTGAGGTGGTGGTGCTGGAGGGGCCTCACCCCCTCCCACCCCCTCCAGCCCGAGTACAAGTTCGTGGATCCCATCTGCACCTTCCTCTTCTCCGCGCTGGTGCTGGGGACAACGCTGACCATCCTCCGTGATGTCCTCCTCGTCCTCATGGAGGGTAGGGATCCCCGGGGTGGGGGGAGCTCTGGGCTGTGGGGTCACCCACGGGTGCTGTGTCCCTGCAGCTCCCGTTGCTCTGCCTCCTCAGGAACCCCCAAAGGGGTGGATTTCAAYGCGGTGCAGGAGACGCTGCTGGCAGTGAGGGGCGTGGAGGCCGTGCACAGCCTGCACATCTGGGCCCTGACAGCTGCACAGCCACTGCTCTCGGTGCACATCGCCATCAGTGAGTGTCACACAGGGGGGACAGGGCTGCCAGGGCTGCTGCTCTCRGTGTGCAGTGTCACAATGCTGGGGACAGGGCTGCCAGGGCTGCTGCTCTYRGTGTSCAGTGTCACAATGSTGGGGACAGGGCTGCCAGGGCCGCTGCTCTCGGCCATCAGTGAGTGTCACAGTGTTGGGCGGGGAGGGTCAGGGTTTCCCCGCCCCCGACATCCCCACATTTTCTCCTGGCAGACGCSGCTGCCAGCGCGCAGGAGGTGCTGGAGGAGGCCAGCTCCCGGCTGCAGGGCGCCTTCTGCTTCCACACCACCACCATCCAGGTGGAGAGCTACTCCGAGGAGATGCGGGACTGCCGGCAGTGCCAGCCCCCCCGCGACTGACTCCTGCCCTGGTGTCCCCAGGGCCACTTTTTATGTGTGGAAAATAAAGCCGAGCACACGGGGGTGTGGGGGGATGTTGGGTCTGGGTGTTATCTCTGTTATCTGTAGGAGCCAAGGACAGACACACGGCTGTGGCAGCCCGAGAGCGGCTGTTGGAGGCCAGCTACCGAATATTCCCTATTTCTATTCAGCTGGGAGGAAAGACAGCTGAAACACCCCTTTTCCATTCTCCAGGCAGTGCTGCAAAGCACTGGGCTGCCCGGGGACTGTGAGGACCCAGCTGGAGGGAGGGAGGGAGGTCACACACACTTCTTATCGCTCCTCTGTTTGCCCTCGGGGAGGTGAAGGACTCTCCCTCCCCGCAGGGCTGGGGGGGTTGCCCGGGTTACTCCCAGGATGCCGATGGAAGAAGCGTTGGAGCACCCAAAAGCTCCCAGTGCTCCCAGTGCTCCCAGTGTTTCTCCCACATCCCACAGCCACCATGCAGATCCTACCTCTCCACCCTCCTTTATTGCACTGGTAAAACCCAATAACGAGTAAAACCCCGTCAGCGGCGGCCGCTGCCCCCGCGGGCTCCGTGTGCGGGAGAACGGGACGCCCGGAGCCGCCCCGACCCCGGCAGCCCTCACGGCTTCTCCAGGCTCGGGTATTTCTTGCGCAGGACGGAGACCTGGTCCTTGTAGAGGACGGGGTCGAGGCGCAGCTGCGAGGACACCAGGGGCATGTAGCCAAACCAGTCGGCCAACTGGTTGAGGCAGTCCTGGCGGTGGGAGAAACGCCGGCTGCCGGCCGTGCCCTTCGCCTTGGCAGGAGCAGAGTGCGGGGCCGGGGGGCTCCGCTGCCCGGCCGGGGGGGTCCCCGCAGCCCCATCCCTGCACTCCGCCTGCTGGGCCACCCCCTCCTTGTGCTGCTTCCTCTGCGTCACCTTGATGGGCGGCAGCTTGGTGACAGCGGCCACCAGGACGTTCATCAGGATGTCCTCGCAGGCGGCCAGCCCGTCCACCAGCTCCCGCAGCCCCGCGGGCAGGTACTGGGTGAAGAGGCTGTGGTAGTACCTGTGGAGGGAGAACGGCGTGAGGGGCAGGATGTGGCCGAGCCGCCCGGCCCCGCCAGCCCCTCCCGGCCCCAGCAGCCCCACCCCGGCCGGGTACCGGTGGTAGAAGGCGGCGGCGGTGAGGACGATGGAGAGCTCGTTGGTCCATTTGGAGGTGTAGCCCCAGCGCYCCTGCTCGGGGTCCCAGAAGTGGCTCTGCGTGGGGAAGCCCACGATGCGCTCGGGGAAGCTGCGCCACACCGAGAAGGCAAAGTCCACCTGGCACGGGATGGGCACGGGGTCACCCACCGCGGGAGGGGATCGCCGCTCCCCCTGGAGGGCACGGGGACATGGGCACGGCCCTGAGGTGACCATTGAGCACCCCAGGGACCCAGGGCCACAGCCTGACCTCGCTGGTGGAGAGGCCGGCGTCCTCGTCCAGGCTCAGCACCGCGTCCGTCTGGATGGCCTCGAAGGGGARGAAGCGGTCGCTGAGCTGTGGAGGGAGGACACAGGTGGGGCTSTGGGGTGGCTGTTCCAGCTCCCTGCCCGTGTCCCAGATCCCTGCCTGCATCCTGCCCCTCTCACCTTCCTCCTGCCCTGGATGATGGTCAGAGGCACGGCGCTCTGGGGCCATTTCCCACTCGGGGGTGGTGGCTTCTCGCAGGTCCACAGGACCACGATCTGCAACGGGAGGACAGATGTGGCCAGAGGGGTTTGGTGGGTTCTCTGCTCCAGCCCAGACCATCCCAAAACCATCTCATGGCAGTTTGGACCAGGAGAAACTCCCAGGCGGTCCCACCTCCACCGCAGAGAGCTGTGGACACAGTTCTGCCCACCCAAAAGTGACACCCCTCCACCCCTAAACCCACCCATCCCCTCTCTGACCCACGGGACSCAGCCCCATCATCCTGCTGGATCCCTGGAAGATGCAGTGGGTGATGCAGGACTCAGCTCCTCCTACCTGGGCACAGTACTGGGATCCAGAGACAGCTTGGATGAGCCTGAGGATGGGCTGGGACAGCGACCCCGCTTGTGAGACCACCCGGATTAAAGCCGTGAACTTCTTGGAGGGGCTGTAGCCTGAAAAAAGGGGTAGGAAAGGAGAGGTGTTGTGGCATGCCCCGAGTTTGCCGTGCTCAGCCGGGGCAGGCAGGATCGTACCGTGCTGCAGGTAGTAGAAGGGAAAATCCCCGAGGTGGGTGGAGAATTCAGGCAGGACCAGGAGCCCCCCGGGCAGCGCGTTCCAGAGGAGGCGGGAGCGGGAGCGGTGCGGAGACAGCCGGTCCTTGATGATCTGCCAGAGGCCCCAGTGATGCCCCCAGCACCCCGGCTGTGACCCTGGCAGCTGGGGAGGGGGGGTCGGGGTGGGGGGCTCACCTCCAGCGTGGTGTGCACGATCTTGTCCACGGAGGAGAAGTAGGCATCCCACAGGAACTGKGTCTGCTGCTGGAAAGCCAGCACCCGCTCCGGGTGGATGCAACGCACGGCGGAGGGGATCTGTGCCARGGGAGCAGCGGGGTCCTCACCTCGGCTTCCCCCCAGCTGGGCTCCTTGCCTCTGTCCCCTCCAACTGTGCCAACCATCCCAGGGGACAGCCCCTGCCCACGGGTGTGGTGCCACCCTCCCCCTGTGGGGCTGTGTCACCTCTCCCTGGAGCAGCATCGGGCCCAGGATTCCCAAGGGTTTGTTTCTGGGAAGATCCTTCCCACCTTCTCCCTGGGATGAACWGTGCCCCAGGACTGCAGCTGGGCTGGGACCCCCATTCCAGGCTGGCTCAGACCCTCCTGCATCTGCCCACAGGAGCTCTGCCAGCCTCAGCTGTGGGGAATTCACCCCCAGACTTGGCTGGGGGCTGCACCACCACTGGCATCAGGCCTGGGGGTCTGGTGCCCGGCCTGGGGCAGGRTCTGGACCCGGTACCTGCAGCAGGAGCCTCTCGCTGCCCACCACAGCAGCCTTGCCCCAGTCGATGGCCTCGGAGAAGGGCAGCTCCCAGCCGTCACTCAGCAGCACCGGGATGCAGGCGGCCTGTGGGGGGACCCCGCAGGCTGGGACAGAGCCCCCAGACCCCGGTGAGGGGGTCCCGGGTCCCCCTGCCCGCCCTGTACCTGCAGAGCCTCGAGGAAGCGGAAGGAGCCCAAGCGCCTGCCCCGGGGCACGATGCAGAAGGTGGAGTTGTGCAGCAGCTCCTGGTAGTCAAACCTGGAGTGGGAGATGGGGTGGGGGTCAGGCACGGCCCCCTCCCCTCCTGTGAGCATCCCAGAGGTGCTGCGGGCACCTGGCAGGTGTGGAGCCAACCCAGGGCAGAGTCAGGATCAGTTTGGGTTCACTGGGGCTCTGAACATCCCTGGTTTTGTGGGAGCAGAGATCTCCTGGGTGATGAAGGGATGTACCTGGGCAAGAAGGGGGGTCAGGATAGGACCCCAGTGCCCTTCGAAGGCACGACCCAGCTCCTCCCACCCCCCAGCAATGACACCCCACTCAAGGCCACCACCCGAACCCCCGAGCCCGAAACTGCAGCCACTCCTGTGCCGTGCCCAGACTCGCAGGGCAGGACCAGCCCTGCCTGCCCTGGCAGTGCTCGGGGGTGGGCAGTGGGTGCCGGCAGCGCGGCCCCCCCGGCCGGGCTGGCCCGTGGGGCTGTCAAAGCCCCTTCTGTGCCGTGCCGGGGAGAGGCTCAGTCGCTGCCGGGTCCCTGCGGCCGCGCCGGAAAATCCAATATTGACTTTAGGTCGGGACAGACCCCGTCTGTTCCTGCCCGCGGGGAGGGGCAGCCGCTCCTGGATGGGCTGGGGGGGACTCTCATGGTCCGGCCGGGTGGGTAGGAGGCTAAAAAGAGCCCTTGAAATGTGTTGGTCCCCGGAGGAAGGGTGTCCCTGCGGTGGGAACGTGGTGCTGGTGCCAGGCTGGGAGCTGAGGCTGTGTCACCCCCGTGGGTGCCGGAGCACTCCGGGACATCCCGGCACTCCGGGATGTGGGAAATCAGCCCCGATGCCGAGGCACGGAGTTTTACAATAAAATCCACCTCTGGATGAACCTCCCCAATGTCTCCAAAGGGTGTCAAAAACCTTCACCCGTTAACTCTCAAACTCCTGGCCCGGCAACCAGAGCGGTGACAGCGCCGAGACCCCCCCATGGAACCACGGCAGCGACAGCCACATCCCCGGGGCCAGACCCGGCTGTCACCTCTCCTCGGGGACCCCGAACCCTGCCATGACCCCCGGCACCTCCGGGGGCCCATTCCGGCTGCCGGGGCAGGGTGGGCAGCGGGACCCGTCCCGGGGGGGTTTCCCGTGGCCGGCAGCCGGTGCCGCGGGGAGCCTGGCGCCGGCCGGGCTGCGGGGCCGAAGCCTCCCGATGGAAATACTTTGCTCCTGACGCGCTGCGGTTTCCGGGCAATCGCCGTCAGGGTTTCCTTGTTTTGTCAGCAGCCGGGACGGGCGCCCGCCGCGTTCCCTTCGCCCGGCCCCTCCGYGGCTCCGGCCGGGCACGGTGCCACCGGCACCGGCGGCTCCACAGAGCCTTTCCCAGCCCGCGGTGGCTGCTCTGAACGCGGGGCGGCGGGGCCGCGGTGCTGCCACAAGCCGCCCTTTATCCCAGAACAGAACCGGATTGTTCGGGGCAGCCCCTCGGGCGTGAGGAGGATGATGGAACCCCCAGCAGGGCCTTCCTCTGCTCCCCGAGCTGCCTCCACCSTGACAGCACCGGGGGAACGGAGCTGCCGGGGTCTCACTTTGTCCCCTCCCTGCTGGTCTGTCCCCTGCCCGAGYCTGGGAACATCTCCCCGGGCAGGAGGAACATCAATCCCCGCGGGAGGTCGGGCAGAGCTGGCTCTGATGGAGATGCCGGTGGTTTCTTGCCCGGTGTCCCTCAGGGACGAGCGGGGTGGTGGAGGCTGGGGTCACACACGAGCACGCTGCCCTGTGCCACGTGTTCCCCATCCCTSCTCTGCCCAAAGCCATCCTGGGAGAGGTGTAAATCTCCCTGTATTTGCAAACAGCATTAGGGGATTACCTGGGTGGGCGGATGGGGGGGAATTCTCATCCCGCTGCCCCTTGGCACTGCCTGGGGCTGACCTCGGGCCCGCTGTCCTGCCAACCCCACTGTCCTGCCATGCCCCATCCCAAAGAGACTTTGCTGCAAGTGCTGACCCTGCTGGRCTGGTGGCACCCTCCAGACAGGGCCATGTGGTGCCTGACCCATCCCAAAGCCCTGGCTAATCCCAGTGCCAGCACCCCAGTTCCACTTTTACCTCCCGGCACCTCCTAAGACGCTTTGAGGATGATGCCCAACGTGGCCTCTCCCCATCTGCTCTCCAGCCYGGTGGCTGGGGAATGTCCCCAGGCAGTTGGATGGGGACCTGCCCACTGTCTGTGGGATGGGGGTCTGTGTTTACCATCCCTGSATTCGGCAGCTGGTGATGGGGAGGGAGCCCCCAGGTAGTGGGATGGGGAGGCACGTGTCCCTGCAGAACGGAACCCCCCAAACTCACAGAACTTTGTGCCCCCAATTTTTCCACCAGTGTGTCCATCACACCTGCTGCCATCACGTCCATTTGTGATGGGGGACACAGGGGGACCCCCACCCACCACCACCAATTAAGCTCAGGGTTGCCCACACTGGGACGCCCACAGACCCGCCAGTTTTGTGGGATTTTCAGTGGAGCCAGTGAGGGGGGGACGTTTTGGGCTCATCTCCAAGAGAAACGTTTATGTTGGGGGAGAGCGGGAGGGGGGAGAAGAAAAGCGTCATTCATCAGCCTTYGGAAAAAGGGAAATCGTATTAGAGGCGGTGGCAGCGATTGCAGATAAGAGCCGCTCTCRCCAGATTACTCCAACTTTAATACAGAGCAGGGAAGCCCTGAGCAGTCAGCGCCTCGCTCCCCACTGCGCAGTGAAACCCTCACCCACTTCAGGAGAACCCAAAACTTCCCTCTCTGCAGGCCCAGCTGCCYCAGATGGTCACGGCTGCACCCTGCAGAGGGGCAGGAACACCTGTGGGGTGTCCCATCACCCCAGACCTTCCCTTCCCGCCCCATCTCTGACTCACCTTTCATAGTCGACGTTATCCTTGTCACAGCGTGTGTCCTTGTGCTTCTCCCAGTCCTTGCCGTGCTTGCAGGTGGTGAGGGAGATGATGTCCTTCCCGTTGTGGATGTGGTGCAGCGCGTTCCGGGTGCCGGAGCCAATGCCGGTCAGGTACCTCTTCCCCTTGAACACCAGCAAGTATTTTTTTTTGGGGGGCACCGAGTCCTGGTACAGCCAGCCCCTGTCCCCACCACGCTGCGGGTGGTCCTTGGAGAACAGAGGGATGGAGACGTCGAAGCCGGGCCGGAAGCTCTGGGTGTCGAAGCTGGCTTTGGCCAGGATGGCCTGGCCGATGTCGAAGCCCAGCTCCCCGGTGTAGCCGGGCCAGGTGCCCGAGTAGAGGTTGAAGATGAGGTGGTTCCTGCCGCCGTTCCACAGGGGAAATCCGCGGATCTTTTCGTCCACGTTGCGGACGTACTGTGCCGAGAGGTGGTCGCGGTCCAGCGTGTCGATGCTGAGGACGAACAGACAGGCCTCCTCGGGGTTCGGGGTGTGGTAGCGGGAGCGCTCGATGGAGCTGAGGATTTTGCCGTAGGTCTCCGAGACGGGCTGGCCCCGCTCCTGGGGGTAGGTGAACACTTTGAAGCCGTGCCTCTCACACCTGGAGAAGTCGAAGCAGGTTTCCATCCGGCATCTGCTGCCCCTGTAGGCGCTCAGCCAYGCCGCCCGCCGCTGCCGGGGGGACAGCAGGGCAGGGTCCCCATCCCTCTGCAGCTCCTCGGGGTCTGCAAAGCTTCTGAGGAGGGTCCGATCCGTCCAGCGGGGCCAGTTCCTCCGGGCTTCCGCTTTCCTCCCGGAAAAGAAAGCGAAACGGCGCAGCTGATCCCCTCCAAAGAAGAAAAGCAGGAGCCAAGAGGCAAGGAAAGTCAGGAAAATGTATTTCTTCCTGGTCTGCATAGGTTCACATGCAGCCCCAGCTCCTCATCGGGCTCAGATGGGTGCCAGAGTCCAGCCAGGAGGCCGATGTTCCCAACCCCAGGTGGGCGGTGGGATGGCTCCTGGCCCCCAGGTATTTTCCTGTGCCCTTGCAGCCTGATCGGCACTTTCTGCCCACTCTGCCCAGGGCTGTGCCGGTTTTTCGGGACTGTCCCAGTGTCCAGCTGCAGAGCAGAGCCCGGTGYCCCGGTGTCCCAGCCGCTCACTTCTCCGGGCCCCCGAGCCGTGACAATGACATTTCCATCGCTTGACCCAGCTTCAAATCCCTGGAGAAAGGGAGAGGTCGCGTCGTCACCGTCCTGTCGCCGCCAGCCGTGTCACCACAAGTGGCTCCACACATCCCTGCGGCGGGACCCCCCCTTCCCAACTCCCTTGGGAATAAAACCTTGGGAATAAACCCTCCCGCAGCCACCGGAGCCCTCCTCTCTCCCTTGCTCCCTCCCTGCCCGGTCCCCCCGTTACCTTCGGGGAGCCGCGGCCCCGGGGGGGTGTCGGGCCGCCGTGTCCCGGAGCCCCGATCGCCGGCTGCCCGCGGCTCCGGGCTGCATCCCCGGCCGGGAAAGGCGGCGGAGCGGCCGCCGAGCCGCCCCGCCGGGTTCCCGGTGCGCGGCCGGGCAGAGGAGCCGCTGCGGGAGGCTCCGCACAGCCCCGGTCCCGGGGTTGGGGCGCTGGGCGTGTGCGTCCCCCTTGTCACCTTGTCCGTCTGTCCCTGCGCTGGGGTCTCTG
This sequence comes from Mixornis gularis, assembly GCA_003546035.1. Taxonomy (NCBI): domain Eukaryota; kingdom Metazoa; phylum Chordata; class Aves; order Passeriformes; family Timaliidae; genus Mixornis; species Mixornis gularis. Next base: position 750,529 of record QVAJ01000299.1, read on the forward strand.
TTCCCGTGTCCGCCTGGATGCCTGTTCAAGACCCCAGCTGCTCTTCCCTGTCCTCCTGTCCCTCCCCGGGACTGGCTGTCCCCTGTCCGTCTGTGTCCTCTCCGGGGTTAACYGTCCCGCTGTTCTCTGTCCCCCTCGGAGCTGGCTGTCTCTCCTTGTCCGTCCGTCCCCTCGGGACTGTCTGTCCCCTGTCTCCTCCCAGATCTGGCTGTCCCTCGTTCGTCCGTGTGTCTGTCCCGCCCAGGGCTGGCTGTCCCCTGTTCGCTCCCGGAGCTGGCTGCGCCCTGTCCGCCTGTCAGTGCCCGCGGGACTGCCTGTCCCCCTGTCCGTGTCCGTGTCCGTGTCCCGCTGTCCGGCCGGTCCCGGTGGTCCCGCGTCCCCCCCGCGCTCCCCGTGCCCCCCCCGCCGGCATCTGCTCCACGGCGCCCTGGCACCGCCCCCTCCCCGTCTTGCC
>QVAJ01000299.1:774640-791530 GCA_003546035.1 Mixornis gularis
GGGGGGGGGGGCGGCCCCGCACCTGAGGCGGGGGGCGGCAGGTGCCCGGATGTTGGCGCTGGCCCCGCCCCCTCCCTCGAGCCCCCTCGCGCGGGCGCGCGCGCGCTCTCCCCGGCGGTTTGAATTCGGTGCGGTTGGAGGGGTGGGGGCGGGCCGGAGGCGGGGCCTCCGCTGGCGCCTCGGCGGGGATTGGCTGCGGGCGCCGGGGGGCGGGGCCGGGGGCGTGCGGTCCTCGCTCCCCTCCCGGCCCCGCCCGGACCCCGCAGCGGCGCCCCTTCAAACCCCCCCAAAAAACCTTTTTTTTTTTTCTTCTTTTTTTAACGGTTTCTAGAGCTCCTTCTGGCGTTTTTTAACGACGCCCCGTTTTCACAAGGTATCCTGGGCRGTGTGCGCCCTCGCTGTCTGCCGCGGTGTGAAGCATCTGACTTGTGCTGCGCAATTAAAACCGAATTTTAAATGAGCTCGGTTGCGCACATTTCAGATCCTTCGGGAGTAGCAGGAATCCTGGCTGTGCTGTCCTGTGATGCGTCATTTTTTTATTCAGCGAGCTTTTATATGGGTGTGAGAGCAGTGAAATCCCCGTAGTGCCGTGGTAAAACGGGGTCTTTGTTCGACTACCTTAAGGTGGAATAAAACAGATTGAAAATGCTTGAACATCACACAGATCCTGCAACGTCAGTAATTCCATAACCTCTCTGGTATTCCCAGCACTGTCCATCAGCTCCACAAAATGCCTGGAATCACTGACTGCAGTGACCTACCTTGCCCGCCTTTTGTTCAGCAGCTCTAATTCTGATTAGCAGTTTTTATTAGAGGGAGCAGGATCTCTGTGCTGGCTGTTGAAAGGCACATCTCTTTGTTACCTAGGAACCCATCTGACTGACCTTCTCCCAGGCTTGGCTTCTGGACTCTTATTTTCTTGGCCATGGCTACTTCTGGTAGGTAGAATTTTGTGTTAAATGCTCTTGTGTCTTTTTTCCTTTTCTTTTCCTTTTTTTTTTGTTGCCTTCTAATTTCCTCGGGRATAACTTAAAACCCGAATCTAGTGAAATAAGCTGCTGTCAGCAGGCTTTTCTCCCATCTTGGGTGAGGCTGTTGAAGCTGGGTGGTTGTGAAAACACCCCAAAAGAGGAGTCTGGCAGCAGATGGGCTTCAGCTCCCTGCAGCCATCTGCTCCCTCGGCAGAGCTGGCTGTCACCGAGACATCCCAGGGACCACGAGGCTGCAGCTGACACCGTGCAGGGCTGGGGGAGACAGCCCTGCCTGCACATTTCTCTAAAAAACAATTTCMTTTTAGTTCTTGGCTCTCTCAGGTTCCAGGCAGACGCCTGGAAATTCATCCTCAGGTTTGTCACTGGAGACAGAATGGTTTTTTGATTTGAACTAACGAACTCGTTTTCACGGTTTGGGATGTCGAAGGCGGAATTAAAACATCAGGGGCTTGGGTGATGTAGGATCAAGGAAGGATTGCAAAGGAAATTTCCACGTTTTTGAACAGCATTGCTGTGCTGAAAACAGAACTCCTGTCTTGGATGCCCTTCCTCAGGGAACTTGGTGGTGCTGAATTTTGGAAGGCTGTTTTTGTCACCTGGATCAGTTCCTGCATAAAACACTCATTTTTCTGGCTTTTTTCCCCCTCCATCCCCAGACATCCAAGTGAAGGAGCTGGAGAAGCGAGCCTCTGGGCAGGCCTTTGAGCTGATCCTCAGCCCCCGCTCGAAAGAAGCCGTGCCAGAGTTCCCCCTGTCTCCCCCAAARAAGAAGGATGTGTCGTTGGAAGAGATCCAGAAGAAGTTGGAAGCGGCAGAGGAGAGACGCAAGGTAAATCTGGAGCAGCTGAAGTGAGCTCTGCTCCACCAGCTTTGGGGGGTTTGGGGCTCTTTTTTTCATTTGTTCATTGGGATGAGTGGGTTATTTTTTTTTTTTATGGCAAACTGAATATTAATAGAACTTGTTAATGAAATCCCCGGGGCTCTTATGAAGCTTTATGGTCATGGTTTTGATTCCAAAGAGGTTTTTTTGAAGAAAAGCTGGGAGGAAGCATAGCTGAGAGGGGCAGCTCTTTCAGGAAGAAGCTGTTTTTCTTGTCTTTTAACACCAGAACAAGATGAATTTTCTCCTAGAAAATGCAGCAGTGATTCTGTAATGAGAAGTTGGGGAATAAATTGTCTTGACTGATGAAAGATGTGGCTGGGGCTGCAGCCTGGAGCCCTTGAGGGTGGCGAGGCTTTGATTGAAGTGAGCCTGACCTGAATCTCAGTGATTCACCCCTCTGAGAAGGGAGGATCTTCAAGGAAAATTCCATCAATGTTAACATWAAAAAAAAATAAATTCCACGTTCCCTCTCCAGAAAGATCCCATTTAACAAGATGTGCCAGTAATGACAGAAACTGAGCTCTGCAGGTAGACGTGGTGRTGAAATGCAGGTTCTGTGGGTGCCTGGGGGGAGCCCCAGGAGCTGTGTCCTSCAGCACCCAGCTCCTGTTGGCACCAAAAAGGCACAAAACCCCGTGAGGAGCCGGGGCTGGGTTCCCCTGCCCTGCCCTCACAGCCTGCCCCTGTCTCACAGTCCCACGAGGCAGAGGTGCTGAAGCAGCTGGCAGAGAAGAGGGAGCACGAGAAGGAGGTGCTGCAGAAAGCCATCGAGGAGAACAACAACTTCAGCAAAATGGCAGAGGAGAAGCTGACCCACAAAATGGAAGCCAACAAAGAGAACCGTGAGGCACAAATGGCTGCCAAGCTGGAGCGCTTGCGGGAGAAGGTGGGTGTGGAGCCCTGGGAAAAGGAGAGGAAAAACCCCCCCAAAAAAAACCATCCACACACCAGGAGGGTGCCCTGAGCAGGTGGGGAGGGCTGRGGTGGCACGGGCTGGTTGTGGAATCTACAAAAAGCTCTGCAGGGTTCCAGCTCTGTGGGAGAGGTGGATGGGGCTGGGGCAGCTCCCCCCTGTTCCCCTCAGTGCTGTGGGAAGCCTTTCCCTGGGTCTCACAGGTTCCTGCTGCTGTTTTTCAGGACAAGCACGTGGAAGAGGTTCGAAAGAACAAAGAAGGCAAAGACCCCGGCGAGGCCGAGACCGACTGACTCCGTTCTGGAAACTGACTCTCCCCCTCCTCCAAATATCCAAAGACTGTACTGGCCAGTGGTTTTATCTTTGCTTTTGGTTCGGTTATATATATATTTTTTTTTTTAAGTTTCTTAGAAACTGATGTAGAACTGTAAAATTAGATCCAAACTGTACACTTGCTTTGGGGGCTAGAGGGGAGACCTTCCATGTGTCACTTTTCTAAAAGTGTTGTCTTTCCAGTGTAGCTTTTTCTTCTTGTTGCATCCTTTTCTACGCCAGTGCACTCGCTCCTGGGTTGATGGCGAGTACTGTATCAGCTCTGTAAGACCTTTGTGCAAGGAATCTGTAGTAACTGTTCCATGCTGAATATCTGTTACACTTCAAACAAAAATCTCTGACTGTCCGGTCTGCTAAAATACTGCTGTAACCGAGTGACTCAATAAAGCTGCACAGTGCTGTTAYCCCACGTTCCTTCCTCAGGAGCCCGGGGCGGGGTGAGGGAAAGGGCTGGGCACGGCCACTGTGCCCCAGAGCCTGGCATTGTCCTGCTGTGACAATCAGGGCTTTGTGTGACACCTCAGCCCTGCCAGCCGGGGGCTGTTTGTGTCCCAGTGCCCTGAGCACCTCCCTGTGCTGGGACATCCCCACAAACAGCCCTTGTTCCATGGGGCTCTGGGGGGAACAGCAGCACCTGCTCCCTGCTGGAGGGTGGGGCTGCCCTGGGGGAATAATTTTGGTCATTTTGGTGTCACCTGGATGTGCTGGGATAGAACAGCTCCTGCCCACAGCCTGAGCTGCTGGTTCCTGCTGGGCTGGGAGAACTGGGAGGGGCTCTGAGGGAAGATGGTTTTTAGGTGGATTTGGAACAAAATCTCTGTTGCATCCCAACCCTTTCCCTGGGAGAGCCACAGGTACCAGGGCTGTGAACAGGCACCACCACCCTCCCCAAGCCCTGTCAGAGCTCCTGGGCTGCCACAGCCCCATGGAGGTGACACTGGGCCCACTGCTCTGTCCTTCCTCTGTCCCTGATCCTGGTTTGGCTCCCGGGTTTGGTTGCAAAACAAACAAACATCCTTGGAGCACCCGAGGATGGAAAAGCCACTGAGATTTGTTTTTTTTAAGAGACTCAGGAAGTCCTGGCCCCCTTGCCTGTGCTGTGGGGTGTGATGGAGAAGGAGCCTCAGCTCGGGAAGTTTTCCCATGTCCCAGCAGGCACTGCCGAGCTGTTCTTACCCTGGGGCTGAGCTGAGGAGCAGCGGGAGCGCTGCAGGGTCCGTCCCCTGAGGGATTTCCAGCGTTTGGATGCTCAGCTCGAGGTAGCAGAGAGTCTGTGCTGCTCCCTGCTGGGGAGAGATGGGGTTTGGGGCTTTGGGCGGCTCCTYCCGACATTGCCCGACCGTGAGGACACGGAATGGGGTCGGGCTCTGTCCCGGTGTGGGGTCCGGGGCTGCCCGGTGGGGTGAGCACAGGAAAACGGGTCTGAACTTTGAGGCAAAGCTTGGAGCACACTCAGCAGAGAGGCTGAACACCCGGCACGGTGTAATGGAGGCTGGAGGGGAGCCCTGGAGCAGCTCCCCTGTACAAAATGAGGCACAATCAGCAATGAAACCCCCCGATCTTCATTTTAATGTYGTTACCTGCTGAGGAAAGAGTGTCTCAAATGCCATGTGGGGTTTTTCTCCTCTCTCCGAACGTGGGGGAGGAGAATGGCAGCTCTGCCAAACCCCAAATGTTGCTGGAGCCTAAATCGATGCTAAATGTGAGGTTTGGGCTTGCCAGAGCTGTCAGAGCTCGGCGCGGGGCCTTCTGTTCCCTGTTCCCTCCTCTTCCTTCTGTTTCACGCGTCCACCGAGCTCGAGCTGAGCCGGGGCTGCAGGGCCGGCCCTGGGGGCTCTGAGGGGTGGCAGGGAGAGGACAGCAGTGACCTTACAGCGGGGCCACGGAGGGGAAGGGTCGGGGCAGGAAAACAAGAACTCAGGGTCCCTCTGGGCTGGAAACAGCTTCCTTAAAAATAATTAAAAAAAAAAAAAAAAGCTCCACAGCTTCTTCCACCTGCGGAGGGAGGGAGGAGGGAGGGATGCGGAACCGTCGGGGGTGCGAAGGGAGGAGCAGCTCCGGGGGCTGCGGCGCCGCGACCCCCGGGCCCCCCGCCCTGCCGGGAGGAGCAGCGGGCGGGGCCGGAGCGGGGCCGGAGCGGGGCCGGAGCGGGGCCGGAGGGGGGCCGGGGCAGACGGGGCCGGAGCGGGGCCGGAGCGGGGCCGGGGCAGACGGGGCCGTTCTGGAGGTGCCGGGGCGGGGCCGGGGGTCCCGGGGACGGGAAGGGAACCAAAGCCCTGCTCATCCCCACCCGCGCCCCGCGGAGGGAAACGCCCCAGGGGAGGGAGAACCATCCTGGGCTGGCCGGAAGGTTCGGCAGGGCTGGAGCTGGTGCTCTGCAGGGGCTCAGGTGGATCAGGGGCTGATCGGAGCCGGGGAAAACCCGTGATGGTTTGAAAATGAAACCTGCCGGTGCTTTGGGAGGCTTTGGGAGGCTTTGCGAGGCTTTGGGAGGCTGGGTGTTTTTGGGTGCCGCTGTGTGGCGGGAGCAAGCAGGGATGTAAACAGCCGGGGGCGAGCCTTTATCATCACAGAAAAATTCAGCGGGAGGGGTGGAAGCTGCTGGGCAAAGGAAACGCTGCGGAGGAAACGCCAGGCGGTTGAGGCAGCGTTACCGACCGCTCGTGGGGAAGTGGAGGGTGTTATTATTTGGAGTGCGAGGCAGATGAAGGATTTCCAGGATGCTCTCCCTTCATAACGGAGCGTTGCTCAAGGCTCGGTAGCTGGGAAGGCGAATTAAATCCTGCTCCGACAAGTTTTGGAGGAGTTGAAGTAAACACCGCTCCCTTTCCTGCCTCGTGCTTGGCTGCTCCCCGCGGCTCCCGACACGGCATCTCCCCGAGCGGAGCCGGGGCCGCTTTTCCCGCAGGAATTTCTCTTCTGGGAGCCGGACCGGGGCCGGAGCTGAGCCCCCTCCCCTGCACCTGGAGGGCAGCGGCAGCCCCGGCACTGAGGCAAGTTCTCCGGGCGGTGTTTGTTTCCAAGCCGCCCCTGGAATTTAGGTCAGAACAGCTGAACTTGGGAGGTTCTGCTTTTGCCCTCGGTCCGYGGCAGCGCTCGGGGCTGTTTTGGTTCAGAGCAGGAAGAGGTTCTGGGTGAATTCTTCCCTGGCAGCCCGAGAGAGTCGCAGCTTTTTGGGAGAGTTTAGGGGGCCAGGGGAGGGTTGGGGTCGCCCTTTGTGAGGTGCTGCCCCAGCCGCGGGCACTGTTGGGGATGTGGGGCCTCTCTAACCAGGCCAGGTGGGCAAAGGGCRTTTGGGAGGGAAACCGAGCAGCAAAGAGCCTGTTTATTTCTGTGTCTGTGCCCCCTGGATTYGGGCAGGAATGAGTTACAGCCCGACTTTGATGAGGAAATTACAGAGCTTTTTAAAACAAACAGTCCCATCCCCACCTCCTCCTGTTCCCAAACTTTGGAGAGCTTTCCCTGTCCCTGAAATGAGGGCACTTGCCAGGGATTGAGGCCATAGATCAGCCCCGGAGCTGGACGTGAATCAGGTTTTCTTCAGGACTTGTCTGAGCAAGAGCAGGTAAAGCCAGGGGAGAATCTCRTTTTGGGCATGTTCTGTTCAGTAAGTTTTTATGAAAAGGCCGAATAAGCTGGCAGGGCTGCCTTTATCTGGGTAAGGACAGCAGTTTCCAAAACGTAAATATGGAAATTCCTGCTCACAAAGATTACACTGCTGGACCTCAGTGGTGCAGCAGGATGAACTCACTCAGGCCATGTTTTGGGAAGCTTCTTGGAAAATCAGGAGCTGAACGGAGGAGGAAAAACTCCAAACACAGGAGTTGCAGCCTCTGTTACTTGTTGGTATTTATAAGGACAGACACTGCAAACAGTTTACAGGACGGGGAATCTGGAGTGGGAGGTTTGTTTAGGATGCTTGGTTTGTTTAGCAGTTCCCAAACCACAGGAAAGGGGGTGAGCCAGGCACTGACGTGTCCTGGTGTGTTCATTATTGTCATTTAACTCGTGTCCTCGGGGCTCCCCACACGGCAGAGGCACCTCAGGAGCTCTTRCATCTCCCTTCAGCCTCCTTTCTGTCACTGTTGGGGATTCTACGGTGGGGAAAACCCCAAGCAGAACATTTCAACATAAAAACCAACAACCCCCCCTCATTGATTTTGATGTCAAAATCCCTCCTAAACCCCACAGCAAAACTCCCTTTCCTCTCCAAAGGTAATTTGCTCAGCGAGGAGCCCGAGTTTGGCCTCAGCATGGCCACGGCGGTGCCGGGGAGGCTCAGCCAGCTCTTCATCGGCGTGAGGCAGCTGCGGCACCTGCTGGGGCCGCTGTCCCCGGGCACGGTGAGCAGCTCCGAGGTGCCGCCGCTCTTCTGSAGGCCCTACATCCACGGCGGGTACCGGCCCGTGCGCCAGCCCTGGAGCTACTACTTCTCCACCCTCTTCCAGCAGCACAACGAGGCCGTCAACGTCTGGTCTCACCTGGCGGCCGCCCTGGTGCTGCTGCTGCGCTTCCAGCGCCTCTGGCAGCGTGTGGACTTCGGGCAGGACGAGCACGCCCGGCCCCTGCTCATCATCCTGGCCGCCTCCATCACCTACYTGAGCTTCAGCAGCCTGGCCCACCTGCTGCAGGCCAAGTCTGAGTTTTGGCACTACGGYTTCTTCTTCATGGACTACGTGGGGGTGGCCGTGTACCAGTACGGCAGCGCCCTGGGCCACTTTTACTACGCCATCGAGCCGGGCTGGCACCGGCGCGTCCAGGGCTTTTTCCTGCCGCTGGCAGCGCTGCTGGCCTGGCTGTCCTGTGCTGGTTCCTGCTACGCCAAGTTCCGTTTCCACCCGGCGTGCCCCCTGCCCGGCCGGCTGTGCCAGGAGCTGCCCTCGGGGCTGGCCTACCTGCTGGACATCAGCCCCGTCGTCCATCGCATCCTCACGGCCGCCCGCCCCGACCCCGCCCTGCTCTACCACAAGTGCCAGGTGCTCTTCTTCCTCCTCGGGGCTTTCTTCTTCTCCCACCCCTACCCCGAGAAGTGGTTCCCCGGGAAGTGCCACTTCTTYGGGCAGAGCCACCAGATCTTCCACGTGTTCCTGGTGCTCTGCACGCTGGCGCAGATCGAGGCCGTGGTGCTGGACTACGAGTCCAGGAGGGAGATCTACTCCTCCCTCCAGGGGGGCCTGGCTCACGACTTCTCTGCCCTGTTCCTGGTCACTGTCACCTGCTCTGTCCTCACGGCCACCTACATGGCCCAGAGGGTGAAGAACAAGCTGGGCCTCAAGGAGGAGTAAAGAAGTGAGCCCAACCCAAATCCTGCCCCGAGCCTCCAGATGCTGCTTTGTGAACTGTCACTCAGCAAGTGCTTTCTCTAGGGAATGAAAGAGACGCTTTTTATGCTTTTTTAATCCAGTGTAAGTTCCAGCTTGCTCATAGAATGGTACAGGGGTTCCGTTCAGCTCTGAATAAACGGTTGGAACAAAGTGTTTTGTGTGCCCTGGTGGGCTGGGGAAGGCTCTGGGAAGCTGCCAGGTCCCCCAGSATGAGGTGAGGAGAGGCCATCTGGCCCCTGTTAGACTCTAAACCATGGCAACACACCAAGGTGAGGTTGTTTAAACCGCTAAGGTGACAAATTAATTTAATATCATTTCAGCCCCTTCCGATAGGGCTGAGGGAGTTGTTGGGAGCTCTCCAAGCAGTGCCAGGGCTCTGTCCTTTACCCTGTGGGAGCAGGATGGGCACAGCCCTGTCCCYGAAAGTGCAGGGAGAGGAGGGATTGATGTGATGGGGAGCCCCAGCACTGGGTCAGGGCTGGGAACAGCTGTTGCTGCCCCGATGTGGATTCAGGGGGAAATGCGGGGCGGCTCCGTCCCCGCTGTCACCGCCCCGGCTGTCACCACCCCGGCCCCCCCGGCTCCCGGCGCCGCTCCCGCCGCTCTGAGGGGGCCGCGCTGCCACCGCCCCTTATATGGGCATGGCGGTATGGGCGTGGTCTCATTGCATATCTGCCCCCGCCCCTTATCTCATATTAATCAGCACCTGAGGGGGGCGCGTGCGCAGTGCGCGCTGGGGGCGGGGCCGGCGCGAGCGGGAAACCGGGACCGGGAAAAACCGGAACCGGGACCGGGGAAAACCGGAACTGGGATCAGGATCGGGGGATCCCCGGGAGCCCCGGGATGAGGCGGCGGCGCGGGGGCGGCGCGGCCCCGGCCGAGGCCTGCGGGGTGTGGCTGGACACGGCCGAGCTGAAGCGGGGCCCGGCGCGGGTGAGGCCCGGGCGGGCTCCGAGGGCGGGCGGGCCCCGGGAACGGGGTGGTTTTATATTTAATATTTTTCACTTGTTTCTTCCCACAGCCCCTCAGTGCCAAGCTGAAAGCACCCACCCGAATTCCTGAGAGGAAACAGAGCCTGGTGCTGCTCCCACAGCCCGGCACCAGGCAAAGCACCATCCCCACCTTCTTCAGACCCCACACAGGTACCTGGGCCCGGGGGAAGGAGCTTCAGGCCTTACAAACCCATCTCTCATCTCTGGGCTGCTTTGCTGGCCAGAAAAGTTCATTTTTGGGTGCAAAGGTTGGAACTCCCAGGAAGGAGAAGCTGGCTGGTATTGGCAACTTGGATTTTTTATTAAATGGTTTCAGGGGCAAACGTGAGACTTGACGCCTCTGTCAGGCCAGGGCACTTTCCCTGGGGAGTTGTCAGGGGGGTTTGGGGTAACTTTGGGCAGCTGAAGGTGCAGCTCTGTCACTGCAGGGGCTGCTGGGGACACTCCTGAGGGACACACAGGGGACAGCAGTGATGCTGTGGGGGCTGGTTAACCCTGGCACATGGGGCTGCTTACACCAAGTCCCTGTTSTTTTCAGATGAAAGAGACAAAGAGAACTCCAGGCCGACTCCCTGCACCCCAAATAAAGACTGTAAGGACTCAGGGGCTCCTCTGGCTGCCTGCCCTGTGAAGATCCTGCCYTTGCCACAGCTGGAAGAGCCCCCTGGAGCTGAGCAGGGGCTGCAGGGCACATCCCAGGCATGGAAAACACCCCTGGATCCCCAAGTGGAGTCTCAGAGGCAGAGCAGAGGCTCCCGTGGGGCTGAGGGGGACTCCTGGTGCTGCAGCTTCTCCCAGGACAAGGAGCACAGCAGGATCAGCCCTCACAGGAACAAACCCCGGTTATTTCCCAGAGAAACGGCCTCAGGGAGCAGGAAACCACAGCCCTGCAGCAGAGCTGACTCTGGGATGGGTTTTGCTGGGGCTGAGAAGACAAATCCTGCCCCAGGGGCTGCTCCCAGAGGGGTTTGCTGCTCTCCCCAGAGCCCGGGGCCAGCTCAGCCCCTCCGGGAGTGGGGCCAGACCCYGGGGGTCTGCAGGGAACTCTTCTGCCAGGACTCCCAGGGGAACAGGGTCATTGCTCACAGGGACAGGGACAGGGACAGCTGCAGCCCCAGGCAGGGCTCTGAGTGCCTGTTCACACAGGACTCGGAGGGGAACAGGGTCATCAAACACTGGTGAGTGACCCAGCCTGGCCCTGGGGGTGTTGTTCAGGATGTGATYACAGCTGGGGAACTGAACCCCCAGCACCTGTTTGTTCTCTGAGATGTTGCTTTAATCCAAATAAAAGGTTGGCGTTTGTTTCTAAGGGTTTGGCTGTTCCAGAGCCTGTGTCCCTGTGCTGCCCAGGCTGCACATTCCCAGAGCAGGGACTCTGCTGACAGCTCCATCTCCACAGGCAGGCCCCAAAATCCACCAAACCCTGGTGCAGACAGGGACAGTGATCACATCCTCCAGGAAAGGAGGAGCTCTCTCCAAAACTGGTAGTTCCTAAATCTTCCTTCTTTCTCCCGAGAGTCTTTTCTCTCGTTTTGAAGGTGGGGATGATGATTGAATTTTTCAAGGAAATCAAGGTGGATTAAGAAAGCCCCTGGCACCTGAATATCTGGGATTCCACCCCCCCAGCCCGCCCCACACACCAGCCCCACCCCGACCCCATCAATAACCCCACACACCAGTGGTGTCTTATTAAGGCTCCATTTTATAGAAAGGAAAAAAAAAATCATACTTTAAATACAGCCATGAGGGACACTGCAGGGAACGTGGGGCTGGGGGAGAGCTCTCTGAGTGAGGGGGAACTGCAGCCACAGCCAAGGCCAAGCTGCTCCTTCCCTGCTCTGCTTGGGGTGCTTGGCCCTTTGCAGCGGTGCAAGGTCAATAAAGAGACCTCTGGAAGGTGAAATGAAACACAGGTTGGGGACACAGGGACTGGGAATGGAACATTAAATTACTGGCAAGAAATTAAGGCCATTCTGTCATGCAACTGTGGGCTGATCTGTGAAAAAAGAAACACCCAGGGCACACAAAATCCCTCAGAGCCGAGCCAGGGTTTGGGGTTTTTTTGTTTTTTTTGGGAAAACACCTTTTCCCACCATGACCCCAAAGCCCTGGAGAGCTGGAAGCACTCGTGAGCTCRTTCTCAGCAGCTCTGTACCATGCTCAGGATAAAGGACTGCAGGTTTGTCCTGTTCACACTGGACATGGGGACTGGTTCTATCCTTACAGCTTAATGCTTAACTGGAACCTAAGGAAAAGTGCAGGTAGAAAGAAATTCATCCAGCAGCACTCCAGGAGATCCTCACCAACCAGTCACCAACAGCAAAACACAGGTGGAAAAGAGCTTCCATCTTCTTAAAAAGGTTTTTTCTTAAATAGAACAACACATGGAAAAAACACATCAAATCCCAAGGGTCTTTCCTAACCAAGTGTCCGGTGCACAAACCATGTCTGAATAATAAAAGAGGCAAAAAGGCTCAATCCTCAGGAGAAGGCAGCTACTGTGCAGGAGATTTTGGGAGCATACAGAGCTTACAGAGCTGAGTGGCAGCAGCATCACTTCTCCTTCAGGSCCAGGTCTTCATCCTTGAGGGCAAATTTCCTTCTCAGGACCTCTGCGATGAGCACGGCCGGGTCCTCCTCCTTCATGGAAGGGCGGTTCCTGCAGGGACAGGAGCCAAAATTCCTCATTACAGCTCTGGCTGGAGTCTCCCCAGTGTCCTCCTGCAGCTCTTACCATGAGATGCTGCTACAAATGTAGGAGGTGCAAGAAAAACACCACGAGACAACAAAAAGAGGGGAAATTCAGCCCTTTTCTGGCAGGCTGGAAAAGCAGGAACTCACCTGGAGCTCGTTTTGTGGCTCCAGGGGGTTCCTGGAAATCTCATCCTCAAATTCTTATTCCGCTGTGCTAATAACAAGCAATCAACCAAAAAACTTCACTGTTTAATTATTAATGATATTAATTAATTACTAATTTAATTATTTATAGTCTCCATATACATCAACCCTCAATGAGGTGTTTGGGGGGAAGTCCTGGAAGTGTCTGKTTTTTTATTATTCAGTATTTTCATTATTCACTATTATTTTGCATTAATTCTGCTGCACTATGGATTTCTGCTTCCCTATTTCAAAAAGGGAGAATCCAGGCATTTTAAATCAAGGCTGGTGGAGGTTTCCTTCATCTACAGGAGTTCTCCTGTTCCCAGGGCAATCTGCCTCCTTCAACAAGTTCACACAAGCAGCTCCTTTTAGAAGATTATTTTACAGGAGGCCAAACCTTGGTTCTTTTCCCTCAGGTACCATGGTTTTGTAATAAAGAACCTGTAATAATAACCTCAGAGCTTTATTTTATTTTTTTTTTTTCATAGCTGAAGCCCTCCCTCACTTGGAAAACAATGTGGGAGTTTTAAACACTCCTAAAAGACAAGGAAAAAAAACCTGGAATATTTCCACCAGACACTGGAACAGGCTTTAGTTCACATTTGCTGAAACAGGCACATTTCTCAAAGTTCCTCACTCGTTCCTGAAGCTTCCAAGGCTGAGTTGAAACACAAAGGCTGAATTYAAACACCAAGGCTGAGTTTAAGCACCAAGTCCCACACAGCAGCAGCACAGAAACACTGATGTAATTATCTTCTCAAGCATCTTTTGCATCTTTAAGCACCGTTTTTCCTCCACCTAAAGAGCACCTGACCCTCTCCAGGCTTCCCAGTGCTGCCCAGTACAGCTGGAGGGGCACAGGGGCTGCTCCGTAACTGCACCAGAATTAGGAATTAAAGCTCATCAAATAATGAACATCAGCAATTAACATAATTTTTCAGCTACCTGCAACTCTTCAGACAGCTTTAATTAAGCTGTAATAACCCCAAACCATCACTGCTGTGTGCAGGAGAGGCTGAGGCAGAGAAGGAGATGAGGGGGAAATGGTTCAGCTCCAGCCTTTGTGTGGCAGAATTCCCTGCAGGAATCAGCCAAGGATTGAGGGGGTGAGTCCTGGGCTCCTTCTGCACCCCAGGAAGAGGAAAACCAGAGCAAAGGGGTGAATTTTGGGAGGGATGGATGTGTGACACCCCCTGATGCTCTGGGTGTGGAAGCTGAACGTGTTCCTCTCATCCGACTCGAATTTTTGCAGTGCTGAGAATCTGATTCCTTTCAACCCGAATTAGGAAACAGCAACTGTGCACAGCCACCACCCAGTGCGGTATTTTTGGCCAGGAATCTCACACAATGGAGTGAAAAACGTGGAGACTGAGCTCCAGCACTGAGATCTGAGTGCGTGAAGGGCAGGAGGCACAGCCAGCACTGGAGAAGGAACTCAATCCTCAGCTGGGCAGGATCTTGTCCATGGAGCAGCTTCAGGAGTTCTCGTGATCAGAACTTGTCAGCTCCTCATGAGACAAGTGCAAACTCACCCTGCCCACGCCCAGAGCTGGGCCAGACGAAGAACCACAGAAGCTGAGAAGCTCCACGTGTTAAATCCCTGGATATTCCACGCTGGAAAAGCTGCTGAGCTTCCCAACTGCCTGGAATGTGGGGTGGGCCAAGACCAGCACTTCCCTCACTCTGAAAGCTGCCAACACACACAGGCCTGGTTTGCATCTGGGCAAACACAGCTTTTTGTCAGGTGAACAGGCTGGAACAGCCAAACATTGGGATAAGCAGTTTAAATTCCCCTCCACTACTTCCTATTGAGGGAAAAAAACCCCCAACAAAACAAACCAGGAATGTGTTACCAAGTTCTGCTCCACGGAGGTCTTTCCCCCATGAAAATTCTCCATTATTTCCTATCCCAGAAAGGCAAAAAAGCCCAGGRATTACCAAGTTGTGCTCTAAAGAGGAATGAAGGGCACAGAGCAGCACCAGCAGCCAGCGCCGTGCGGATTTGACACAAAATAAAGAGAAAAGCTCAGCAAGCACTTACAAGTCTTTGCTCTGCTTCATCCTATGAATGTCTTTGAGAATTCCCATCATGTCGGCAAAGCTGCTGGCCTTGGAGAGGGACACGGAGTCCTCGTCGTCGGGGTCCTTCCCCTCGGGCCGGCAGCTCTCGGCGGCGGAGCAGAGCACGGCCACCGGGGGCAGCTCGGCCACCGAGGGCAGCTCGGGGCTCTCCAGCTCCGCC
This sequence comes from Mixornis gularis, assembly GCA_003546035.1. Lineage (NCBI taxonomy): Eukaryota > Metazoa > Chordata > Aves > Passeriformes > Timaliidae > Mixornis > Mixornis gularis. The sequence continues at coordinate 789,200 of QVAJ01000299.1, forward strand.
TCCTCCTCCGTGATGTCGCTGATCACAAAGGACGTGGTGGACTGGAAAGAGGGTCCAAAACAATGTACGGGAGAGGAGGCGTTGGAGCTGCCCGGGGATAGCAGGTCTGGCGTCAGCTGGGCAGAGGCTGGGACAGAAAACAGGAGGGGGATGGATGAACTCTCAGCAAAGCACGTGGGATGGTTTTTTTCCACAACACAACAGAATAATCAATCTAAACACAGCCCCGGAGCCAGCATCCCACCAAGGGAGCTGCTGGAAAACAGCCCTGAGTGAGCCTGGGGGAAGCACCAGAGCTCAGTGCCCAGCAGGAGCTCTGACCCCACCTGACTGTGCAGCCACGATCTTGGCGATCTGGCTCCGGAGGTGACTCAGCTCGTCCTGCAGCTCCGTGGTCCTGCTCAGGGCWGGCAAACCAGGCTTCTTCAGGGCCAGCAGCTTCTCCTCCTGCTTCCTCAGGTTGGGCACTGAGGCGTTTCTCTGGATCACTGTGAAGGGACTCGGCTTCCACTTGTGCTTCAGCGGGCGAGTGTCACTTCTGGGGACAAAATCCTGTCAGTCACAAGGTCCAAACCTCTCCATGACAAAGCCTGGCCTCCCCTCAGGGCAGCAGGGCCTCCACCAAAACAAAGAAAGCCTCTGTGCACCATCAGGGGTGCAGATGTGCTCTCTGTAGCACAAGGAACACACAAAACTGTGGCTGCTCCTGCATCCCTAGAAGTGTCCAAGGCCAGGCTGGACATTTCAGAGCATTTCAGTCCTGGGAGAACTCAGCCCTTCCATTGCCTGACCAAAAAACACCCTGGAGCAGAGGGTTACTCTGCACAGACCAGTGAGGGAAACAGGGCACGGCACAGGCTCCTGGCACTTCCTACAGGAATTCCTCTCTGGGTATTTTGTCATTTTATTTCCCCTCCTCTTAGGAAAAACTTGAGTCTTTCAAGAGGCACCACACCAGACCCTGAGGGGACTGGAGGCTGTGGTCACCTGGGCAGTGTCTGGCCTGAGCTCTGTGACAGGAACCTGCAGGTGAGAACCAACCTGACCCTGGCGTAGGTCTCCTCATCGTCTGCTGCGATCCACACGATGTCAGCCAGGGTGGGCACGGGGGGCACATCCCCCAGATACAGATCTGAGACACTGGGCAGAACCTGGCAGGAAGGAAATGCTGCTGAGGAGATGGAGTTTGTTCTCCTGGAGCTGTGCCACGTGTGCTGGCAGAGCCCTGTCCTCAGCACCAGCAGCAGTGTCTGGCACGTGCACGACAGCAGTTCCTGCAGAATTCCTTTAGTTTGCATGATTGTTCAAGTGTTTTWGAGCTGGGAGATAAATCCTGAGAGTCTGGGAAGTGCTGTGCTTCCCTGGGGCAGCTCCTGCTCCTTCCTGCAGTGTGTGTGAGGCAGGAGGGGACACCTGATCCAGGCAGGGGCTGCCAAGGCCACGTGCAACACTCTGCCACTCCAAGTGCCAGCCCTGAGCTCCAGGGGTGACCTCAGGGACTCCACAACCCCTGGGAACAGGCCCAGAGGGCACCAGGCCCCTTGGAGGTCACACAGCAAAGCCCTGGCTCAGCAGCTCCACCTCTCCTTCTCCTCCAGCTCAGACACTGCCTGAGCAGGGATTTCCTCAAGTTGCCAGTGATCGCTTTACAAGAACAGAATTAAAGAAAAAAATAATAATAAAAAATTCTTAAATGTAATTGTACTGGTGCAGGTTTTGTGGCTACAACTCTGCAGCTCCTGATGGCAGTGCCTGGTCCTGCCCCAGCCCCTCCTGCCACCCCCAAGGCCAGGGGTCACTCACCTCAAAGGTGGCCCTGGGACAGGGCTTCAGGGGGAGGTTGGAGCCGATCATCCTGACCACGCTGCGAGCTGAGCCATGGGGCTTGTTCTGCCAGATGGGGATGGTCTGCAAGAACCCACAGCACACAGTTAATGTCTCCACTCAGTGCCCTTCTGGAAATTCATTGCACTGGAAATTCTCCTGGACTGTCAGAGAGTGATCTCTGACTTTTTATYTCTTCACTGAGCCATGGGGTAAGGCTGAACGTCTCTTGGGGGACAGCAAGTGACAAATCTATCCAATSCCTGTCCCAGCCCGGGGCCACAGGGAACACTCGGGGAGTGTCAGCAGAAACAGCAACTGTTTATAGACCTCTCTGGGCACTTSTGAACTGCGCCCAAAGGTGAAGTGCTCTGCCCGTGTGACAGACACTCCCAGGCTGCTGTGGCAGGAGGTAGCACAAGGCTCCGGACAGAGAACAGCACAATGACAAAGCTCAGCCCACAGCACACCCAGTGACTGATAACGGGGACAGGGAGATGACAGATC
>QVAJ01000299.1:793004-826386 GCA_003546035.1 Mixornis gularis
AGGGACATTGGGGACACCCCGGTGCCGGGCACCGCGCCCCCGGCCCGCCCCACGCCCGCCCGCCCGCAGCCCCGGCGGAGGAAGGAGAGCGGAGGCCGAGCTGGAGGATGATCACGGATGGTTTTACCGGGGCCGCTCCGCAGCCCCTCCCGGCCGGCATCGGCCCCGACCCGCCGCGGGTTTCGGGCCGGGGCGTCACAAGGCGCGGGAGGGGCGGCAGCGGGACCCGCTCCCCCCGAGGGACAGCGCACAGAGAACGGGCGGGGAAGGAACGCGGACAACGCTTGGCACGAATTGATGAAATCCCGGGCGGCAGCTCCTGCCCGCAGACCCCCACGGCAGCGCAGGGGCAGCGACAGAGCGGCTCGGCAGGWTAACAGGGGGAAAAGGGACACAGGAGGGTCCCCTCGGGATCCCCCAGGCTGCTCCAGCTCGGGGGTGGCTTTTGGGCTCCCTCTGCCGCTGTCCAGACCCGTCCCGTTCTCCCGGGGCTCCCGAGASCGCTGGGAGGCTGCGGGGAGCTCAGGAGAGAACGAACAGGTCCCCGGGGGGATCCCAAAGGTTTCCTCCGAGCCGGAGCCCTGCGGGGGATGACAGGAACTGTCCCCAGGGCTGCCTGGGGGCTCCGGCACGGCCAGACCCCAGCCTGTCACACCGGAGTGTGGGAAAGTGCAGAGCTAATGCATAGTTACAGAGCCAACGCTGAGAAATCCCGGGGTCAGTAATTAATCTCACTAGAGCAATTAGTGAAGTGACACTGGTTCAGCCCAGAGGTGCAGCTAAGCTCAGTCTCCAGGCTCAGGTTAAGGGCAGGAAGGCTGGAGCAGGGTGGGGACAAGGTAATTGCCACCCCCAGGCTCCTCCCAGGACCTGGAGTCCAGGAATGAAAATACCTCGTCAGAAAAAAAAAAGGCTTTTCCCTTAATTTGATTTGGTCCAACAAAATTGTGCTTCAGAGAGYAGAAAAAGCATCACCAGGCAGGGCTGGCTGCAGGCAGCTACTGAAGATGCTTTGTCTCCTCACAAGTCTGTAGGAATATGCCTTAAAACCTGCTTCACTTAACTTTTCCTTCTCCAAATTACAAAATGATGCTCACTCTGTATCCAGGAGCTGGCACAGAGTAGGAGCAGCTGCTCAGGGTGGCTTCAGATAAGGGATAATGCTTGACGTCTGAACAACCTCTTTGGAAAAAATTCCTGAAAATACCTTTTTTGTACTTCTGGCTTTTAGAAGAGCCCAGTTCTCACCCAGGTGATGCTCCCAGGGCAGTTCCCAGAGGGAATTTCATGGTTCCTCACCCAGCACGACCTGGAAGCTCAAACAGGGCCAGAGCACCAAGGGAGTGCACAGTCCCAGCTCCAAGGGGACACTGGGAGAAGCTCCAGAGCTGCTGGGTTGGGAGCCCTGGGTGGGACACTGCTCACTGCTGTGTCCTTCAGCCTGGGGGAGCCTCTGGGGGCTCTCACACTGATCCTCACCTGACCCCTCTGAGCTGCACCAAACCTCAAGGCCCCAGTGCCCACTCCCGGTGTCCCCGTGTCACCCTCGGGGACACACACCCAGCCTGAGTGAGGCCACCAGGTCACACAGGGCCCAGAGCTCATCCTCAGGGCTGCCACAGTCCTGTCACACACATTGTCACTGTCCAGAGCTGCCCAGGGCTGCTGGTTGTGTCCTCACCACGAGTGTTCGGTCAGGATGGGTCGGGTGCTGCTCCCTGCACTCAGCCAGTCCTGGAGATCAGGAATTCTGGATTTACACCCCTTTCACCAGTCTTAAAGGAGCTGCAAAGAAATGAGGGTGGGTGGCAAGCCCAGGCATGTGCACTGGGAATGGATTCAAGTATTTTAACTCCTGTAAAAAAATGTGCCTGAACTGAAAAGGGCAGGTTGTGTAAACCTGGAACTCGGCTCAAAGCAAGATCCAGGCCTGGGACTGCCTGCAGTTCAACACCAACGTCTGGCATGGAGATGAGGAGGATTTTCTGTAATCAAAATAGATCTCTGAAGTCTTTGGCCATCTCAGTGGGGTATTCAGGTGCCTGTTTTTAGGGTTGCAGGTATGGTTTTGCYCTGTGCAGCCCTTCCTTCAGGAACTGGAGGTAAGTTGCAGTTGAAGGGTCTTCAAAATTGGTTGAGAAACTAAAGATGCTGCTTTCAACATCTTCAGGCTTCATAGAAGTAATGTCCAGGAAATAGTTGGCATTGATATGGTGAACCTGGCAAAGAAAAGAGATGAGAGGAGACTTCTAAGGGTCAGAACAATTCCCCYTCTGCTGCCTTGGCCTGCAGCCAGGACAGAGGTGACAAGGCTGTAACAGCTCTTACAGAATATTTAATCTTTTGCAAATGCTAATTCAGGAACCAGAATTCAGGTCTGAAATTCACAGTCAGAGAAAAATGTGCAATCTTGCCCCAAGGGTGCTGACCCTTTGCTTAGGTTAAGAAGAAGATGAAGGTGATTTGGGAAAAATCCTGGAGGCTCAGATCATGTCTGTGAGCAAGAGCTGGGGAGATGGAGCCTGGGGRGCTGCAAAACCAGCACCTGAGCTTCCAACACTTCCTGCTGCCCCACGGAGCTGGGAAAGGGGGACACTGACCCACTGTGGCTGCTGCCCACAGAGCTGAGGTTTGTCACAGCCCACAGCAGCAGCGAGGGGACCCTGCAGRTGTGACCCTGGTGTGTGGGCAGGACTAGCCCAGCCCAGCAGCTGACACAGACAACACCAGGCTGCCAAMTGCCAGGAACTGCTCCCCAAATCCAGGGGGGGAAGGGCAGTGGGGGCTGCTGGGGAGCACAGCACAGCCAGAGCRTGTGGGCTCCCTCATGGCTGATCTGCTGAGACCACTCTGGGGAGTGGAGGGACATAAATGTGCTGGAAGGTGCTGATCAGGAGATTTTCTTCCAAGGATGAGCACAAAGGGCCCATGGGTGCAGGAAACAAGCTACAGTGGCTTCCCAAAGCTCAGGGACAGTGAGGAATCACACTCAGTTCAAGTCTGTTCTGCCCCTGCCCAGAGCTGCTGCTGTTCTGTCTCTGAATAAAAATACATTTGTTTCAGCTTTCTAGGCAGAGGGACAAAGGCTCAAGGGGCAGCCCCAGGCTGGGAGACCCTGCAGAGAACACATTCCATGGGGMAGAGCCCAGCCCTACCACCGTGCCGTTGGGGAGGCAGATGATCATCTCCACAGGGAAGTTGTATTTCTCCAGGTGCAGCTCGGCCAGTTTGCTGTAGAACTCGTTCTCTCTGTTGCTCTGCAGGGAGATACCAAAACCACACATTTGCACACCCCAGAAGTGGCAGAATGGCACAGGGGGAGCACACAGGAGAGAGGGAGGGAGGAACCAGAGAGCTGCTGTGCAGTGAAATGGTAACTGGTACCTTTCTCACAGGCTGCTTTCCCCTTCCCTTTCAGCCTCGCTCTCTCATTTCAGCTGCAGATTTTCTCCCCAGACAGTAAAATCCCCCCATCACAGGCACACCAACAGTCTGATCCCAGCCTTTCCCAGAGTCTCCAGCTCTGTGACTGATCCCAGCTGACAGCACAGGCTCAGAAGTGAGGAAAGGCTCCATCAGGAGCCTCAGGGTTCAGACAGTCATTTGGTTATTTGGTTGTTCCCTGGGTTGCAGGGGAGTCAGCTGGCTGATGGCACCAGAGGCCTTGGGCAGGGCTGTCTCACAGAGAAGCATCTGGTTTAGCTTTAAACCTGGCACCAGGACAGAGCCAAGGGGGTCACTGTGCCACTTCTCAGCCTGCCTCCATCTGCTGTCTGCTTGGCCCCTGCAGTGGCCGAGGACGGGGAGGGCTTGGAACAAAAATCCCCCCCTGGTGGAACAAAAATCCCCCCCTGGCACAGGGAGCTGCCCCTGGCACCCCCAGCAGGGTGTGAGCCTCACCTGCAGCTCCTCCAGCTCCTTCACCAGGGACCAGCTGCTGATGAAGCTCTCGTTGAGCAGGGCGAGGATGGGCGAACTTTCCAGGACGGTTTCCCGGAGAGTTCGCCCCGAACCTGCCGTGGGAAAAGGCACAGGAGGCTTGGCTGTGGTTTCCTCAGGTCACTGTCACCGTGCTGGATGCCACCTGCTGAGTGGCAGCTGACTCTGGTTCCCCCCAGCCCTCCCCACTGTGTTTCTGCTCCCCTGTTGGCAGTTTTCCGTGGGTTTTGTCCCCTACAGGTGCTGCTGGCAGAGGGGACTCAGCAGAGCAGAGCCCAGGCCAGGCACAGGAGGCCCAGGAGGAGTCAGCCATGGAAGCCACCCCGAATGCCACTTGCTGCTCATGGCCAGCACAGCCCAGTGCTGAGGGGTTTTCAGGGCAGACAGAACTGATGAGACCCTTCCCCTCCCACCCATCCCTCCTGCCCAGCTTGGCATGGAAGCTCCCAGGCATTGAGGGGGAAAAGCTGCACATTGGGACAGCCCCAAGGCCAGGCCTGGCTCTGGCCTCTCCTGTGCAGCTGCCAGGGACAAGGCAGGGACAGCAGTGTCCCTTTTCCCTGCCAATGCTGCCTCTCCCACAGCAGGAAAGAGGAAGGGGAAAACTAGAGCCATGTCTCCACCTCGACAGAGACACCTGACTCACAGCTTGTCTCAGACAGAGCTGGTGCTGCCACTGGGCAGAGCTCACGTCACAGATTCCTCACTCCTAGCCTTTGTTCAGCACCTCCAGTGCCAAAACAAGTGACACAACGTTTGCTGCTGGCTCCTGGGCACCTCCCTGACGCCCAGCTCTCCTCACACTATCCCTCCAGCCACACTGGCAATGTCCTCACCTCAGCAGGACTGGTCATCCAGGGCACCCCACAGCAGGATGGAGTGCACCAGCTTCTTCTCTGCTTGTGCTCTCTCAAAGGCTTCTGTGAAGGGCAGGTAGGAGATCTGGGGGCAGAGGGACAGCGTGAGGAACAGGCACAGAACAGCCCAGCTCCCACAGGAGCAGCTCTGAAGGAGCCAGACCCAGGGGTGACACACACAGAGCTCAATCTGCAGCAGGACCTGCAGATTTAAACAAGTGACAACTGTGGGGGTGTCCCCAGGGACAAGTTTCCCTCCTGGGGAGATTGTGGTCCCTCTGTCCCTGGCACCTGCAGAGCCCTGAGACCATGTGCACCAGGGTGGCCAGGCTGTCTGCAACCCCACCTCAGCTGCTGGGAAATCTGGCCTTGAGATATTTCTCACAAAACCTCCTGAAACAGCCCGAGAACTGCCTGTGAGGGAGCCTGCACTGAGCCTGCTCCAATCACTCAAATGAGAGGAAATGATATTAACATCTTGGCAGCCTGAAGGGACATTTGTAAGCTCAGGCACAAGGAGGCAGCCACTGAAACGTGTCCCTTCAGCCAAGGAAGCAGTGACAGGCAGTAGCCATCTGCTCCACAGSCTGCTGGCATGTTAAATAGTTTGGGTCACCCAGAGCTATAAATTTGTGTCTGGCTGCAGGCTGCAGAGGCACAGGCAGATCGTGTGTGCTCTGCTGATAAGGAAAGCTTGCTCCAGAGGCACCTGGGTGCTGTACAAGTAATGCCAGAGGAAAAACCATCTGTAAGCAGCACAATTACCTGCCTGCTCCAAAATCACAGCAGCAGCCAGTGATAAGAGGCAGGAAGGATGAGCCTACGGCCACAGTACAATCCTGGGGACACCTGACATGGAGAATTTGCTCCTGCCTGTGCTGCTGTGTGACCCCAAATGCCCTGGGACACCCTCCCAGTGCCCTGGGTGCTGCTCAGGCTGTGGCCTCTGGACTCTGCCGGCCCTGCAGGTCACTGGATGGCTCAGTGAGCAAAATCCACCCCAAATCAATGTGCCAAGGAGAGCCCAGCCCCTTCCTCACCTTCTTGAATGGATACATGGCCACCTCCAGCCTGTGGGCTGCCTCCTGCCAGGGGATCTGCTGCTGCCAGGTGATGTCCTCAAACACAAACTGGATGGGCTCCCCTGAGGGGTCCCTGCTCTCCACGAYATTCCCGTTCTCGTCGTGGATCACGGTGGGGATCGAGGGCCCTGTGGATTCCAGCTCCATCTGCAGGGGAACATCTGCCTTGGGCCCTGCTCACAGCCCTCCCCTGCTTCTCCTGGCCTCCAGGGCAGGAGACAGATCCCAAACAACACCGTGCAGCTCCTAATGAAGATACAGCTGATCTCCCATCTCCTGGAGCTGCACTTCACCAGTGAAACACCAGGAAAGGAACTTCATTTCCCTCAGTGTGGCTGAGGATTGGAAATGCAGAGACTCCACGTTCCCCCGTTCCCAGTGGAGATTACTGACTGTGGGACACCAGATCCTTTCAGTCATTAGGACCTGCAGGGCTGATGGGGAGCTCTGGCTCCTGTCAGCAGCTCAGCCCTGGGAAGCCACGAGAGGGAGCAGCAGGAAAAGCTGCCCGGGAGATTCACTGTGGTTCGTGTTCTGGCACAGCTGAAATGATCCTGTTAAATCTGCTTTCCTGATTTTTGCCAATTAAAAATAAACACGACTCTAGTTTAGGAGAAAATGGGCCTGTTGAATTCAGGCATTCAGAATTCTGACTTGTGTTTCCTGTCCCAAGAGCTGGGATTAACATGAGGGGAAGAACCTTGTGCAGTTTCTAAATCCAGACCCACTGYTGTTCATACCCTGCTCAGGGCCTGGGTTCAGCTCCTGATCTTCCCTCCTGCCTGTCAGGAAATGTTTTAAAAAAGGAAAAAGTCTCCAAGAGCTTAGGATTCAACCCACACAGAGGGAAAAAGGAAAATATCACAAGAACTGGGAACAGGGAGGCACACAGCTGCAGAGGACAGACACAGACAAATGGAAATCCTACTGTTGTACTGAAATGAACTGAACTGAAGAGAAAGCTCCAAGGAATGGGGTGACAGAGGTTCCAGAGCTCAGGGCCGTGGCAGCACAACCCCCTGAGGAGAAGCTGGGAGGGGGCACTGACCTGGGGCAGGTATCCAATGTCCACTTCCATGTTGCTGCTCTCACTTGCCCCATAGAGCCACTCCATGTCCACGTTCAGGGACCTGCAGGGGAACCAGGAGTCACCCAGGGCTAAAGCTGTGCACGGGAAACCCCAAACAAATGGGAACATCCTCTTGCAGGGTCAGACTGAAGGCAGAGCCCCTGGAGATCTCTGTGCTCCCTGCACCAGCCCAGGAACACCAGATCCCAGCTGGAGCAGGGCCCAGGCACCCACTCAGCACTCCGGGAAAACGCACTCAACACCTCTGAGCTCTGTCAAATGACAGCAGAGAGAGATGTCTTTGCTCCCTCTTCCTGAACCTGCTGAACTTTTAAAAGTGTTTTTTTGGAAGCAAAAGGCTGCTGGCAGAGCCCAAAGTGTCTGCTGGCTGTAAGAAATGTGCTGACAGAGCCACTGGGGTTGAGTCGCCACGGGAACGTTGTAATAGAATTTTCACTCCCGTCATGGGCAAAGAGATTTGAAGCTTCTTCCCCCTGAAAYGCTTCCAGCTCCCTGCCAGAGAGCAGGAACGAGCTGGTGCAGAGCTCTGCACACAAAACCTTAACCTGTGAGACTCCAAGTCAAAAAATCTGTTGCAGGAGAAGCATCAGGCCTTGTTGAACTTCACTGCACTGGGAMTGCCAGTCCTGCCACACTCTGCCCRTCCCTCCTCATCCTCCCAGCACCAAGGGACAGTTACTGGGGAGTGAAGCAGGCCCTGGATGGCTCAGGGATCCTCAGTGACGCAGAAATGCATTTACAGGCAACTGCAGAGCTCAAATCACTCCAGTTTTCCAATAAATGAGAGGGAAACAGCTGTACCTGTTGTTAGGAACAAAGAGCCTGAAGTCCCTGACGTGGGAAGAGTCCTTGGACAGGACAATGTAACCTGTGAACTGCCCCGGGGAAAACCAGAAGGGGAAGTTTGGTGGCTCATTCAGCTGGAATTCAGCGTGGATCCTGAAAGGAGAGAGGAGCCATCAGCTGGGACCCTGCACTGCAGGTGACAGCAGGGAAAAGCTGTCTCCAGGCAGCCGAAATTATGAACCTAAACTGGGCAAGAGAGGTGGAGTTTAAAAAGCTTTTCATGTCACACAATGAAGAGGGTGGAAGACTGGAACAGATGCCCTGGGTCAGGAGCATCTCCAGTATCCATGCCTTCTGCAACTGGGCATSCAGGAAGGATGAAATGCTTTATCATCCCCTGAAACACAGGGACACAACAAGACCCCTTCAGCCCCCGTTCCAGCTTGAGCAGACACACAAAAGCTGTGTGTAACACTCCCAGTAAAACAATCCCGTGGATTCTCCCTCTTGGAAAGACACTCCACCCCCCAGCTTAACCTAAATCTATCAAAATTCTTGCTAGCCACATTCTCCCCTTTTAACCAGTGCCAGTCCAAGGGTGATGCCCTACATGGGGATGTGGTGACAGTGGCAGCACAGGTGACCTTTGGCTGGAACCACCCTCCCCTCCCTCCCGGCCACACCACCCCGCTGTCCCATGGGAACACCCTGCAGGAGCTGGGAATCTGCTGGGAGTGTGCCAGGGCTCCCCTGGGACAGGGGACAGGCTCAGGGGTGTCCCCCAGCCCACCTGAATGCTATGGTGTAGTAGAAGCTGCTGCTGGCCTGGATGCAGGCCACGGCTCCCTGTGGGGCGAAGCGCGTCTTCACGAAGGGCCGCGGGTGGAACATGCTCAGCAGCTTGTGGATGATCACCTGGACAGGGGATTGCATGGCCAAGGATGAGAACTGTTCCTCCACACAGCTCCAAAGGCAGCCCCCAGCCCAGCAGGAAGGTGAGAGAATGGCTGTGATTTACCACCCAGCTCAGGGACAGACCTAATCACCGCCAAGGACACAAAGCAAGGCGCTGCTGTCACAAATAAATCCATCTTCCCTGGGTTCTGTGCCATTGCCATGGCCTGCAGGTTTCCATCAGCAAACTGACGTGCAAGGCTGCCTGCACCAATGCCTCAGCCCTTGGAGGGGTGGGAGWGCAGTCACTGACCCCAGCAGGCTCACCAGCAGCCAGGGCAGGGGATGCACAGCCAGGCTTTACCTGCTGAGCACACACACACAGTCCCACCTGTCACCTGAGGGCTCACCTGGCCACTGCCCCACCAGGAATGATCACACAGGTCCCTTCTGAATACCCCCCCTCTGGGAAAAACTCTCCTCAAACCCCACACAATTACCAAACAAGGTGGAGTTACTCGAGTCAGTCTCATCTGGCTGTGACAGGCACCCAGAGCTTTTGCCTGCTCTCAGTTTTACCTCCAGTTTAGGTGCTCCTGGCTACACACTACAGAATTCCTGCTTCCTTAGAAAACCCAGGGATACACAGACAAGATCTGAGTTTCATTTCTCACCTCTTTGCCCTTGGGAGGTGGAGGGTAAAACCTGTTGTTGGAGAGGTACCCAGTGAAGATGTTCAGTTCACTGGGAATTATCCACCACGGATCCCCAAGATCCAGGTTATTCTTTGGAGGGAGAAAGGCTTTGAACTGCCTGGCAAGCAGGACACTCATAGGGGCTGCTGGGGCTGTCCAGTTCCTCAGCCCAGACAGRGCCACGTGAGAAATCTGTGAACAAAACTTGCTGTCAGAGCCCAGAGTGCAGTGATGTCATGGATCTAGGGAGGCTTTGGAAAAGGCAGGGAGAAAAATACGTCTCACATCCCAAATTCTTCTCACCCCACCAAACAGTTGTGTCAGCCTTCAGGAATGTGAGTAACAGAGGAGAGGGGAACACGCCACTGCTCCTGCACTCAGCTGAGGCTCCATTCCTGCTCCCAGCTTCCCAGGAAGGGAAGTGTTCTAACTGGGGCACTGCTGAGTGTGCTAAAACCCTGAAATGCTGAGGGAGCAGCGAGGGCCCTGTCACAGCAGATCCCACAGGATRATCCAGCAGCACCATGAACCCCTCCCAGCGTGTTCCTGGTGCTGTCCCCAGCCCACCAGACCTGTTTATCCCAGAATTTGTCCCTGCTGGACACCTACTCCCAAGAAACCATCCTTGCTCTTCGTCATTGTTTCCATGACCAAGGGCTGGAATTTGGCCACAAYGGACAAAGTCTCCCCATCTGGATCTGGTGCCTCCTCCTCTTCTGATTCCGAGTCTGGAGCAACCCCTGGACAAAAGGACAGGAATTCAGGCAGCTGTTTCCCCTCCCTCCCCTTTTAAGCAATTGTGATTACACATTTATCCTGGCAAGTCCAGGAGCACTGGGAGTTTCCCAGCTGGCCCCACACAGCAGAACTCAGACCCATCCCCACACCAGCTCTGTCTGCATGAACTAAAGAGGAAGGAGACCAACTCAGTGGCTTTAAAGTGGGAGAGGGTGGGTTTAGGTTGGAYATTGGGAAGGAATTGTTCCCTGGGARGGTGAGGAGGGCAGCTGTGGCTGCCCCTGGATCCCTGGCAGTGTCCAAGGCCAGGYTGGATRGAGCTTGGAGCAGCCTGGGACAGTGRGARCTGTCCCTGCTGTGGCAGGGGTGACACTGGATGGGCTTYAAGGCCCCTCCCAACCCAAAGCATTCCATGATTCCCTGTTTCCCTGACTGCAAAGCCCAGGCAGGCTCAGAGCCCCTGGGAGCCATCCCAGCACGTGCTGGAGCCAGTCCAGGACAGCACAAGCAAAGCCTGTCTGTGTCCCCAGTGTCCATTGTCATCCCCACACTTCTCCCTGCCTGGCACCAGCAGAGCCACTTGCTCTGTGCTGATACAGTGTCCAGAGATGATCTCCCACAGCTGCCCTCCAGGAGAATGGAACTCTGTGACTCACTGATGCTTTTGGCCTGGCCCGGGCTGAGCTGGATTTGTTGCACTCACCCATCCCAAATCCCCTTTAAGCTCCAGACAAAGTAACTTATGTACTTTGTTAGTCCAGCTATGGGATCCTCCACCTTGTAAAAACTGCACTTTGTCAAAGTGATGTCTGGTGCTTAAGCCTTTTCAACAACAYGGAAAGCTTCACAGCCTCTCTTCATGCAAATGAGACCCAAACCAGCACCCAGAAAACAATGAAGTGAATAAAATACTCAGTGAATTCAAGCTGTGGAGTTCATTATGTTTGGCTCTGTGCAGGGAGGGCTCTGGAAGGCAGACAGGAACCCACCTGTGAGCTTCTCAGCGATGGGTTTGAACTCCTCTGGGCTCAGGTACAGGTCCTTGTTTGTGTCCAGGGAGGAGAAGAGGAACAGCCCCTCATTCCCCAAGGACTTCAGAGCCAGCTCCTGGTTTGGGAAGAAGAGGCAAGTGAGATTTCGTTGGAAGCTGCTGCAGAAGTCCACTCTGGCCCTTCTGGAGTTAATCCCCATCCTCCCAGCACATCCAGGGGAAAGATTAACRCCCCTTGGCAGGATTTGGTGCTATTTGCAATCGGGATCCACGGCCAGGAACTGCTGGCACCAGGATATTGAACCTACATCTGCCTCAGCAATTCCAGCTGAACCATCTGCTCACGTTCAGTGCCTTTTGTCAGAAAAGTCCCCACTTTTTCCAGATAGTTATTCCTAAACCTGCAGACACTGGGAGCACCTGGAGGTGGTGAYTGCTGGGATAAACTGACTGCAGTGAAACAAAGGCAGTCAAAYATGTGAGGACCACATTCCAAAAGCACAAAAGGAGTGAGCTGAGCCCCTGGGATCAGGAACTTCCATTCGTGGTGGGATCCACTCCAGCATGACTGGGGCTCTGGTCAGTGCCCCATCAAACCTCCAGCCTTGGAACTGCACGGAATATTTTGGCTCCCTGTTCCCTCAGCCCTTCATCAGGGAGTCACAGAGGCCATGGTTTTCTCCAGAAATTTTCACAGGATCTCAGCTTCTCTGTGCCTCAGTTTCTCCCTCTGCAAAGCCCCCACAGGGCTCACCAAGGTGATTTCTCCCTTGGAGCAGCCCCAGAAGGGCTCTGGATGCTTCCAGACATTCCCACTCCTCAGCCTGAAGGGAAAGAGACAATCTGGAGACAGAGGAAGAGCTCCAGGTTGGTGTGAGAGCAGGGAGAGGCACAGAGCAGGTGAGACACAGCCCTCAGTGCCAGCCAGCCCTTGGCACATCCCCCAGGATCCACCAGCTTGCCCTGCCACCCCCGGAGCTGGGAGCACAAACACTCTGCATTCTGCTGCTCATCCGTGCCTGCTCTCCATCGCCTGCAGCACCACCACCATCCCCAGAGCTCCTGAACCAGTTTATTTTCCATCTGCTGCCTGCCAGCCTGAAGCAGCACTAATGCAGCCTGGAAGGCTTTGCTCCCATCAATTGCAGCTACAAAAGCACTTAAGAGCCTTCTAGGGCAGTTCCGGGACTGAGACAGACTGAAACAGAACTCAAAACGAAGATCTGGATGAGGACAAGGCCAAGGACATGAAAAAATGAAGGGAGATGGTTATTTGTGCACAGGGACAATCCACRGTGGAGTGTCCACAGTTAAGCTGCTTTTATTCCCTGAATGAGTGGGGATGAGCAGCCCTGGCTCTGGAAACAGGGAACAGTTCTGTTGAGCACCTGGCTGCAGGTGCTGCCACATCTGCCAGGGGCACACGAGCCTCTCCCAGCTCCAGATCTCACCTGTGCTGGGCACACAGCTCATGAACTGTGGTCACTGCCGGTCTGGGAGCCAGCTCAGGGCCCTGGGCAGGGAGCAGGAGCCTCCCCTGGGCAGGGCAGCCTGTCCTGGGTGTGCTGAGCTCCAAAGGGATGCTCCATTGCCTCTGCTCTCCTCAGCACAGCACGGCTCCTCCGCTGAGTCTTTTAGAGCCTCTCCTCATTTTGCACTTCACAGGCACGGACCCCGAGGGATGGGGTTGGAATTTGCATTGCTGGAATGTGGGGAAAAGTCATTTTTCCTCTCCCTGAATGGGGCTGGAGGCAGGAGGAGAGGCAGCTGTGCCCCACAGGGACACGGGAACACCTCAGAGACAGCAGGACATGAGCTGGGATCACAGGAGCTGGACATGAGTGTCCCAAAGGCAGTGTCCACACAGAGCCAGGCCACGTCCCTCAGCTGCACTGACCCACGGCCTGAGCAGTGACCACCCATCGGGGGCACCCAGGAGAACCCACCCAGCTGGAGATAAGACCCCAACCCCAGAGGAACAAAGCCTCCCATGGAGAACACTCCAGTCCTGCTGCATTTGGACACCAGGGACCATAAAAACGATGTTTAAAAGCAGAGAGAGATATCAGGTCTTGGCCTTTTGTTTTCTGGTAACATTCACACCAAAGAAAGCTCCCAGAACTTGTTGTTTTTTTTCCTTTCTCTTTTTAATCTGGGATTATAAAACAACTTCCCTGTTTGTGCCAGAGGGTAGGACTGAGCTGTTCTGGTGTTTTTGTAGAGGAACAGAGCTGTGGTTTCCACAAAGAGTTCTCCTCTCCCACCTGCTTGTGGGTTGTTCAGCTAAATAAACATTTCCATAGGAAGAGACAAGACATATGTTTGAAGCAAGAGGAAGAAAAAAATAAAAATCTTGGGCTGTTCACATTTTGTTCTCCTCTCCAGCAGCACCCAGTGACAACTGTCTGCCTGTCCTCCAGAAAAAAACCCAAACCTCCAGCAGACCTGTCAGGCTGTGAGAACGTCCTCACCCTCCTGTCCTTGTTGCAAAAATCTTCTAATTAACTTGTTTAAACCATTTGTCCCTTTTTGCAATGCAAGAAGAGACAAAGAAAAGAAGCGTTCTTCAAAAATATCCTTTAAAAACACTTCTTTGTGTACTAGAGGAGTATCAAGAAGGAGAAATCTGCGCTTTTCCCAGAACCTCCTAAGATGTTCAGGGCTGAAGCGCAGAGCCAGGGGAGCACGATCTCCCCACAAAGGAGATCTCCAAAGCCCCTGCAGCCACTGGAATTACACGGATTACCATCCAAAACAGGCAATTAGCCTCATTTAAAACAAAAACCCCAAAAACAAACGCTGCTCCTGCTCTCCAGCTCATGCCCTCCCTTCTTTTGCTGCTTCTCAGTCACCTTTGGAGGCTGTGGCAGAGGAGTTGGAGATGGAGAGCCCAGAGCAGGGCCAGGGGCTGGACCCAGGGTCACTGCTGGTCACTGGTGGTCACTGGTGGCCACCACAGCTCCGTGGTGGTTTCAGCCTGGTGGTGGCCACCCCACTCCCTGTGGCTGCCTCAAGCCCAGTGGCCACCTCAGCTCTGCAGAGCCTTAGCCTGGCACCGATGCCTGGTGGTCACCTCAAGCCCAGTGGCCGCCCCAAGCCTGGCTTGGTGGTCACTTCAGCCTGGCTATGACCACCTCAGACCCCATCGATCCCTGGTGGTCACTCCAGCCTGGCTATGGCCACCTCAGACCCCATCGATCCCTGGTGGTCACTCCRGCCTGGCTATGGCCACCTCAGACCCCATCGATCCCTGGTGGTCACTCCAGCCCGGCTATGGCTCCCTCAGCCCCAGGCCCGCCCGGTGCCGCTCCCTCAGCCCGGCTACATCTCCCTCAGCCCGGCTACATCTCCCTCAGCCCGGCTACATCTCCCTCAGCCCCGGTGCCGCTCCCTCAGCCCCGGTGCCCGCCCGGTGCCGCTCCCGGTGCCGCTCCCTGAGCGCGGCCGCCGCCTCCCCTCACGCAGCCCGGGCCGGCCGCGCCCGCCATTCCCCCTCCCTCCGCCCGTCCCCGCGGGCCCGTCCCCGCCCCTGCCCGCTGCCCGATGCTCGGTACCCGGTGCTCGGTACCTGCTGTCTCGCCGTCTCCGCGTCCCGGTAGTACTTGACGRCCACCAGCGCGGCGAGCAGGGCCAGGGCCAGCGCCAGGCGCGGAGGGGCCGCCCCGGGCCCCGGCCCCGCCATCGCGCCGGGCCCGCGCCGCGGAGCCGCCATGGCCGCCCGGCCGGGGGAGGCGTCAGGCGGGCGAGGAGGGGCCGCGGCCGCCCCGAGGGGCCCGGCCGCCGACAAAAAAACCTTTTTTCCGTGTTAAATCATCGCCGCTCCGCCAGAGGAAGGCTGTGTTTAGTGTTAAATCACCGGCGCYCGGTCAGGGGAAAACGTATTTTAGTGTTCAGTGACCATGGCGCCGTCAGGGAAAGCCGCGTTTTAGTGTTAAATGACCGGTACCCGCTGAGGAAAAAACGTGTTTTAGTGTTAAATGCCCGTCGTCCGGTTAGGGAAAACCTCTTTTTTAGTGATAAATGAGCGGCACTCGTCAGGATAAAATCTCGTTTTAGTGTTAAAGGACTGGCACTGGTTCAGGGAAAAGCACTTTTTGGGCTGAAATGTCTCTGCTGTGAGGGCTCTGGGAGAATGAACCCCCTCCTCCTCATGTTCTCCAAGGACTTTGCCTTTATTATCGATGGGAGAGAGGGCTGTGTGTCCATCCCCACATTTCCACAGTGGCATTTTGTCCTTAATTAAGCTTTTCACAGAAAGAACAAACCCCTCAGCTTGTTTTGCGCTTCCCAAGACCAGCTGTGTCCTGCATTTCTACTTGGCTAGAGCTGCCAAAAATGGGTATTTTTTAAAACAAAACAGGGTTCACTTGCAGTGATTCTGCTGAGGTTTGAGCCCTAGGGATGGGAATGACTTGGCAGCCCTGGGGTGATGGTGCTCAGCCTCCTGTCTCCAGCATCATCCCCACATTTTGGGTCATTTTCACCACCACGCCACATTTCAGGTCATTTCCACCCCAAACTTTTCAATCTCCCCATGTTTTCAGTGCCCTCCAGGTCCCTCACATGGCTGTGGCGTTGCTGTCACGTTGTCCCTTCGCGGCGGCTGGGCCCAGACACACATTTTTATTTATTTATTCGTTTTAATCCCTCCCCGTTCCTCATCCTCCTGCTCCTCCGATCCCCGATTGCTGGGGAAGATTTCTGCTGCAGGGCCAACAGCGCCGAGTGTTTGATCTCTCCGAGGGTAGCAGGGAGCGTCAGCGTTTAATCCTTTGAAGCTCTGCTCTATCCTAAGCCTGCCTAATCGTTTTTGTTTTAGGTTTAAAGAACTCTCGGGATGGAGATGAGCGAGAGCATGACCAAGCCATTAGGAGAGGAGGGTGGAGGAGGGAGGATGAGGACGGGACCAGCAGTGGAACCAAGTGGGATATTTGTGATTTCACGTCAGGGTTGTGGCACTGAGGGAGGAAGAAGMAAGTTCCTTCTGCCAGCTGCACCACAGGGGAAAACCTCCCAGAAACTCTGCTCCGACCATGGTTTGGGCTGTGGGGAGGAACAGGATTAGCAGAGCATGGAAATGACGCCTGGGACAGGCAGGGATGAGCTCAGCACTTGGGGCAGATGTGCTTTAAAACTTGCCTGGGCCGAGAGGGGTGCAGAGCTGCTGCTTTCCCTGGAATAACCCAGCACAAAGCCTGTTCCATGGGTTTGGAACAGGATAAATGTCCTGGTTTGTCGGGGAAATSAGCAGGAGGGGGCAGGAGCTGGTGGGGGGGACCTGGCAGGGTGGTGGCAGAGCTGAGGTGGTTCTGTTTGGATGATGAGAGGCAGAAGGGCTCATTTTACACCTGAACCATCTCCAGTGTCATCAGCCACCACATAAAGATGAGAAACGGGGGGATTATTTGATGGGAAAGAGAGTGAAAGGCAAAAGGTGAAGTAATTCAGGTTGGCTGCCGCTCCTCGAAAGAGAACAAACCCAACAACCCCTGGCTCTCCACTGCTGGGTCCTGGGATTACAGCACTCAGGAAGAATGTTAAATATCCACACATCTGCTSTGGGGCCCACCCAGGCACACCTGGATCAAAGGGAATCCTAAAAATAATAACAGGGAAGATTTCTACCCAGCAGGAAAAACGATCTCAGATTTCCCCATGGTCAGAAGAGAGAAAGTTGGGCTGAAAACAAGGAAAATGGTGAGGGGTTGGTAGCAGCAGGGGTGAAAAACTCAGAGGAACAAGGAGCATCCAGATCTGGTTTGAAGGGGACAAGAAAACCAGAGGTGATAAAGCTTCACAAACACAGAAATCAGAGTTAATCCCAAAAAATGCACGGGCAGCAAAGAAATGGGAGTTTGAGGCATTTCAAAGCAAACCCTTCAGCTGCAGGCCAGGAGCCAAYTGTTGTCTTGCATTCCCAACTCCTCCTTGGCCTTTCCTTGTCTGGAGGATGCAACCCCACACAAAATCCTTTACAAAGCAGGAGTTTTATGGGGAGGATCCCTTTGGGGGCTCCCCAGGGAACGGAGCCAAAGGCCCAGATGGGCTCAGGAGGAGCTGCTGGGACTCTGCTGGCCCTGGCAGCCAGGGCTCCTGCATCACATCACAAACAATCAGATAAAGGGATCAGATCAAAACCGATGTGGAAAAATACTCTGGCTGCCAGGCTTTTGAATCCAATAACCAATTCTGCTGAAAGCCTTCCCAGGGAATTTAATAATGYTGTAAAAATGAAGTGTAGGTTACAAAAAGGTGCATTTGTTTTCTGGATGGTTTTCTCTTATCTCTGTGCAGGCCAGGCAACAGCAGCCCGTGGTTGTACAAGTGATAGGGAAGAGTTTCCACCTCCACCACTGATGCARCTTTCTGTTATCAGAGCTTCATTTACAGGAAATTTCTTCTGATATAAAAGAGGGCCACAAGCTCTGATGGTGAAAATTAAGATGGTAATCACAGCTTCTGAAGTGCAAGTGGAATGTTCCAGGGGAAATGGGTAATAACCCAGGCTGGTGGCATTGAAAGCAGGAAAAGAATTCCAAAAAACATCAGAATTCCCACATACCTGAGGCTGGAAGGCAGGAAGCAGCTGAAGGACACACATCTCCCCAGATCCTTTCCATGGGGCATTTACAGCCAAACCTCTGGTCCACTGTAACTCCATTTACTCACCTGCTCCAAGTCTGGAAGCCAAGGGGTTCCCTCTGGGCAGGAAAATCCCACCTGGCAGGAGGAGTTTGGGGTGGGATCCAGCCCCTGTTCCCACAGGCAGGGCTGCAGGGTGCAGGAGCCTCCAGGCAAGGCTCGGGGAAGGGAGGAACAGAAACATTTCAAGGCACCAGCAGCTCAAACATTCCCCTCACCTGCATTGCTGTGGGACAGAAAAATCCCTGGAGCGGATCAAGGCCAGGCCTTGGAAYAAAGCTGATCCTGGGAGTAAATCTTAACTCCTGCTAAACACAGCCACRCTGAGCCTGATGCCTGATTAATGCCTGGGGATTTCAGGGGATATCTGGGAGCCCAGGCAGAGGAGTTGGCAGAGCTGCCTTGGCACCGTCGGGAACGTTCGAGCGCGGCCGCTCGCAGCCAAAAGCCAAAAGCTGCTCCATGCCTGGCATGGAGCTCCTGGGAGCAGAGTCAGGGATGAGCTTTGCCTCCTCAGGGCAGCTCAAACACCTCCTGCTTTGTGCTGTGGCCACTGAGCTGCAGGGAACTTCCTCTGGGATGGCATGGGATGCTCCTCACTCACTTGTGTGCAGTGGAAACCGAGCATGGAGCTCTCCCCGGGATCTGTTCCTAAAGGAAACCAGAACCACACTGTTTATTTTGGGGGGAGTTTAAATTCTGCCAGGCAAAGTGTTCTGTGTTGTTCCAAGAGCAGGCCGTTCTTATTTAAGAAATTCCCTTAATCCATTATCAAAATCCTCTGAGCTACAAGAGCTTCCCGATCCCCAAATCTCCCGGATAACACAGCTCTTCCCAAGATGTTTATTTACCAATAACCATTCCTCTAGGCCAGGCTTAGCAGGCAGCAGCTTTATCCCTGGGATAATGCTAAGTCCCCATCTGACAATCTTATTTCTCTTGGGGAATTACAAAGGCAGGAATTTAGAAACAACATTTTCTGTTTTTCACAACTTGCTCAAAGCAACTTTATTCTCCCCCAAGTTGCTGAATGAACCAGTTTGTCACGAGGATGTCACAAGAATGARCAGAAATGTTCCATCCCCCAGGGCCACAGAGCTTTGCTGTGATCAGAGGGAATGCTGATCCCAGATCCAGWGGTTTAAGAGAGCTGGGAACTGCTGTCAAACACTGCCTAGATTYCCCTAGAAATGCACAAACCTCTTAAAATCCACCAGTATTGTCTCATTCCAAGCGTGGAGTAAYGGATCTTTTACAGGATCAACCCCAACAGGCTTTTTATTTTACAAGACTTTTATTCTGTTTCACAGATCTGACTATTACAGCAGTAAAATTATTACAAGTGACTCGTAACATTTAGTTCCAAATAAAAGTAGAAAAACACAAAAAGAAACGATAAAGGAAAGTTAAATGAGATGTGATGGGTGGCAAATGTGTTTTAAGAGCACAGAAAAAGAAGTATATAAAAATACATCGGGAGCAAGGATTTTGCAGCCAAGTTTTGGTTTAGTTACAATTTTGACACCACAGAGTCACTCACGGAATGGCTGAGGCTGTGGGGGACCTCTGGGTGCCCCTGTCCCAGTCCCTGCTCAGGCAGGGCCACCTGGGCCCCAGGGCTGTCACCTGCCCCTCTGGAGAGGTCCAAGCCTGCTCTGCTGGAGCCCGGGGTGGAGATATTCCCCCTCCCTGCTGCCCCCAGGATCCTGAACTCACCATCAGTGGCCACAACTGCCTTGGATCTTCATTTTGGGGTCAGCAGAGCCCCTCTGTTGGCTCCTGTGTCCCCTGGAGGAGGAATTTATCACAAATCCTCTCCTGGATTGCTCCAGTCACTCCTCCAGGGATCAGGCTGGTTCAAGTCCCCCAAGGAGGAGCAGGGCCTGAAACCTGCAGATTCCAACCTGAGGCTGCTCCTGTCTGTGGAGAGTCTGATCCTTTTATTTTCCCCACTAAAACATCACCTTTCCCTGTCCTCTCTTCGCTCCTGAGCTCTCAGCTGGCTCCTCAGCCATCCCCAAGAATTCCAGCTGCTCTCCCACACCAAGGACAACTCCTCTTCCTCGTTCCCCTGTCCCTCCTGGAGCCCCCAAAGCCCAGCAGCACAAAGCCCAGAGTACTGAGAACTGTTCACTGCAAAAATGATAAATCCAAGAGCAGATAAAAGGCAGAAATGAAAAGGAGAAAGGAAAGGAGGATGTGTGTGTGTAAAGTCTATTTTATGGCAAACTTCCAGTCCTTTGGCCACTATAAAGCAAAATCAGTGGATTTCATATAAATTCTCTGTATAAAGGAATGTCTATGAACTGTGTACAGTATGGCCCAGAATAAACATCTCATCATCAGCCTAACAGAGCTCCTCACAGAGGAAAAGAAGGTGCTTAGTCATGGTTCATCTTCCCAAGAAAATACTGTCCGGAATTGGACTAGTGCCCCAAAACACCATTTCAGGAACAACAGGAATTCCTTCAATGGAAAGGAAAAGCAGAGTCTGCCCAGGCTGGGGGAGCAGGAGCTGAGGCCTCAGGGCTGCACTGCTGTTTTAAAGTCCGTGTGGTTGATGGGCAGGGGATGAGCCTCGGTGTTGAACACCCAATCCTCCAGGGACAGCACATCATCTTCAGAGAACAGAAGATAGAGGTACCTGGAGCCACAGCACAGGGACACACAGGGGTTAGAGGAGCTCGGCAGGGACTCCAGGCAGGCACAGGCAGCAGGATGTGCTGGGGCTGCTGCCTCTGGACATGTGACACATTCCCAACTCCCTGGAAAATCCCCACCCTTCCCCTTAAGCCAGCTCTGGATCACAGCAGAGCCCTTCAGACCCCGAGCAGGAACCTCCAGGGAGGCAATGGCAGCAGAGGTTCTGCAGCARGAAACTCCCAAGGCTTTGCAGCCTTGCCCAGGCCCCCTCCCAGAACGGGYTGGGTTGGAAAGATCCTGAAAGYYCCTCTGGTTCCAGCCCCCTGCCCTGGGCAGGGACACCTCCCCCTGGARGAGAAGACTTCCCCCTCATTATCTGAGGCTCATTAAGCAGCTGCTGCAGGAATTGTGCTGCTCTGGAAGGCCCCTGTGACCCCAGACTTACTTCAGAGTCTCTGCGAGGAAGAAGCTCTGCTGCATGTTGTCGTGGGTGGGTGCGGTGGTGTAAACATCCCGGATGCCAGAGAAGCCAGCCTCCACCCTGCAGTGCTTCTCCAGGGCCTGGGGGASGATCAGAGCCCTCAGCAAGCCCCAGAGGTGTGGGGTGACCCACCCACCACCATCAGCTGCATTCCAAACCCAGCTCCAGGTTTCCTTCCTCTCTGAGGAGTGGAGGGTTACTCCAGGGAACCAGCCTGGCTCTAATGGAACAGCAGCAAGGGGACAGCAGCCACGTGAGCTGGCTGATGGACTGATGGCAGTGCAGGCCACAGGGGAGAAGAAAACATCCACAATGGAGATAACACACTGCACTGAGGCACTTTGTGTACTCCTGCCCCATTGCTCATGGGTTTGGGATCCTGCCCCGTGGCTCACGGGTTTGAGAACAATTTGGGTTGAAAGGAACCTTAAAAATCCCCCAGTCCCACCCCCACGCTATGGACAGGGTCACCCTCCACTAGACCAAGYTCCTCAGAGCCCCACACAACCCAGCCTTGAGCATTCCTGACGTCTCCCAGCGTTTAACACGACTGACACAATTCCCTCTCCTTCCACCGACCGCAGCCGAGATTCCTGCAGGAATGCAGGAACCCACGGAGCCCTGTGCCCTGAGCAGCCTTACCTGGACCACCTCCCAGCCCCAGAGCCTGTACTTGGGCTCGTGGGTGAGCCTCCAGAGGTACATGTAGCTCTCCACCACCTCGGGCCGCAGGATGTAGTAGCGCTCGCTGAGCCGCGTGGCCATGGCCTCACTCCCCGCGTCGAAGCGAAACGCCTCGGGGCCCAGCTTGGTGTCTGGGGACAGCCACACACACACACAGAGCACTGTCACTGCCAGGGCAGCACAGGGACACCTCCCAGCTGCCCTCACCCTGCTCAGGGTGGGGTTAGCCGAGGCTTTGTGAAGCCTTTTGTTCCGCAGAGCCTTTGGAGAGAAGGGATGGGGATGGTGGGGAAGGCTCAACCAGCTGCCCTGGGTTTACAGACAGAACGTCAGGGGTATGGTGGTTTGGGGTAAGAATCCCAAAAGTGCAAGCATTTTCCAGCACTCAGATCCCTGCTTTCAACACCAATCCTCTCCCTGCTGGAAATAAATTTGTTCCTGAGGGTGYCCAGAGCAGCTGTGGCTGCCCCTGGATCCCTGGAAGTGTCCAAGGCCAGGCTGGACAGGGCTTGGAGCACCCTGGGACAGTGGAAAGTGGAATGGGATAGAATTTAAGGTCCCCCACGGCAGGAGGTGGAATGGGATGGGATTTAAGGTCCCTTCCAGCCCAAACCACTCCATAATTCTGTGATCATGCCACAAGGTTGCTCYGGCTGTGTCTGCCCCAGTGCTGAGCTTCAGGGAGTCATTATCTCCCTCTAATTACTCTGCACCCCTCCTCTGGGCCCTGCTGTGTGTGCGGTGCCCTGGCAGCGTTTGCTGGGAGCTGAGGGCTGTCCTCCCTGTGCTGATGGTGGGAATTGGCTCCAGGCACCCACAGGGCTGTCACGGGTGGGTTTAGTTCTGTGAGTGCTGCAGTGGGGGCAAAAGGAGTTATTTGCAGAGCCCCCCCAGGTTACCTGAGCGTGTGTAGGACTCGTGGCAGGTGCTGGTGATCTCTGCTGCCAGCTSCCTGTGCCTCTGCCTCCTCTCCTCCTGGGCGTGCTCGGCCCCCAGGGCAATCATGCCCCCAGAGAAGCAGGCCAGGTGGCCCATCTTGTGGTCCAGGATGCCACCCCTCCACTCTGCAATGTAGGTCAAGCCTCCCGCAGATTTTCTCACCAGATGCTTTTCTATTGCCTGAAGGGATGAAAATCAGGATTTCAACAGAGTGGACAGCAAGTAAAACTCACTCAGTGTCCCTTAGTGRCAGGAGCGAGTACCAAGGAAACCCGGAGATTTGTTCTGAAGGTCTGAAACCTCCTTATGAACCATGTCCCCCCCAAAAACCACAGAGCAGCACCTGGCTCCTCACCTCCAAGGCATCATCATACATCTTTTTAGCTTCAGAGTCTTTCTTGTCTGACATCAGCCAGGATTTGATGAGATATTCATAAAAGCTGTCCCCGAGGCCCCCGATGGAGACGTGGTCTGTGGTGGGAAAGCCAGAAAAGAGCTTCAGGTTCATGATGTACAATGAGCAGCTGCTGGACAAAGGGGAAACAATCACGTCCTATTTAATGCTCTTGTTCTCTCCTTCCTCTTCCCAGCTTCCTGGGGAGAGCTTGCAGCATTGCTTTTCAGAAAGGAAGAAAGGTGGAAAGTGCAATCAGGAGAAAAATGTTCTGTCATTTTCCAGAGCATTAGTATCCCTTACCAGAACCATTCAGAGGCCTTATTTTACAAGTTATTTATACTGCAACGTGAAGATGCTTCCTGTTTATGGAGCCATCATCATAAATCCACCCTCATAAASCAAAAGCAGTGGTGGGTATTGATGGATTTTCCATCTCCATGGAGCCCCTGGGAGCTGTCTCCCTGCCTCAGGAAAGGAAGGAGAGGTGTTGGATCCCTCAGAGCTGCCAGCAAGGGGCTGTGGAGACACTCCTGGGCTTTGCCATTTGTATTCCTGGCTCAGAGAGGGACTCTGAGCCCTGGGGAAGGCTGGGGGGTTGCTGGCACATTAAAATGATAAAGTCAGGGACAGGGATGTGCAGTGCATATTTTCCTCTGCAGGAATCAGGTTTCTGAGCTGTCTGCTCAGAGCACCCCCTGCTCTGACCTTCCAGGAGGTGCTGAGGAATTGCAGTGTGAAATGGGCCTGGCAGCTGCAGCTTTGTGCCGGGGGGAGCTGCTGGATGGATTTACAGCTTCAAACTGTACCACGGGGGGGAACAGCAGCCTTCTCAGTCTTTAAAGCAGCCAAGCACTCCCGTTTTTAGGAGAGCAAGACAAATTACCCTCCCTGGACTGAGCCATCCCCGTTAATTAACAGTGTCCTCCCCTGGCTCTGCACCACCCTCCTTTCCCAGCTAAGCACAKGCAGCAGGTGCTCAGAGCTGCTCAGATTTTTGTTCTCCCTCTCCCTGCACACAGATAAAGTCCCCAGGCTTATTCCAAATGCTGAATCCTCCCAGCAACAGCAACCAACAGCATCATTCTCCTGACCTGAAGAGCAAACATCCCTGACACAACTGTGTCCAATGATCCGGGGAATAATCCTTAGCAAAACAATGAGATTAAACACCCGCCCTCGGTGCGAGGAGAGAGGGCAGAGGATTTGCAAACACAGCCTTGCCTTTAAAGAGCAGCCCTGTGATCCTGAGTGTGTCATTCATAAACTCACCAAAGCTGCAGCCCTGGGACATAATTGCTTTTCCATATGGCAGCAGCCCTGGCAGCGTTTGCCTCCCGGGCACTGTGCATAAATCAATCCCTGCCTTSAGCACGGTGCTGGGCTTTCACTTCCCACAGGGAACAACTGCCCTGCCAGAGGTGCACCACCACAGCCTCTTCATTCACAGCACCTGCTCAYCCAGCCAGGTCAAAGAGAGACTCCTTTTAAGGAAATCACAGCAATTTCAAGGAAAGCAGCTTCCTGCAAAGAGCTTTAATGACAAGGGAGGAAATGAGAGCCTGGCCCCTCTGGGGAGAGGCTGCAGGTCCCTCCCTGCTCTGCTCCTCATCTGTTTCTCCCCAGCAGCACTGGAGATGCACAAGGGGCAGATCACTCTTCTCCTTCCCTGGAATATGGGGTCAGATGCCAAGGTCATGCCCTGAGCAGCAAACAGCCCGTGAAAGTCTGTCTGGAGTCAGGAAGTTTCCAGGCCTTTGGCAGGAATCTGCCTGTCCCAACATGAGCAATCAGAGGCTGCTTTTAATGTGCTCTGAAAAGCACCAACAGGTCCCTCTTTACATCAGCCAGTTCAGGGCAATGCARTGAAGTCTGCAGACAGAAAACAGAMTTAAATCTGTGGCAGRAGARATGAATGAGGGCTCCCTCACAGCACCAAAGGGCAGCTCTGGTTTAATGGGACAACTGTGAGCATCCCAGACACTTTGCTGGGACCAGCCCTGSCAGTTAAAGGTCAGGGATTGCTCACAGCCAGAGCTCTGTCCCTGCCTGTTGCCACCAGAGCCACAAAAGCAGCTGTGGGAAAGGTCTGGAGTGATCCAGCCCAGCAAAAAGTGCAACAAAGCACGGGGACACCAGGTAATGCAAGGATTCAGAGTAACCTGCCTAGATAATAAATGTCACCCACTGACAGGTTCAAACCAGTCTCTGCAGAAAGAGGCTTTGACAACATCAAATCCAGCAGCCAAAACAAGCAGATCAATAACTGAGCAGAACGTGGAGGGCAGAGATCAGGGCACAGCTGCACAAGTGGCATCTCCTGCTCCCTTCCCTGACTATTGCTCCCCTTGCCCACCAGAGCAGCATCTCCCTAATGCCACATCCCCAGTGCTGGGTGCCCAACAGGAGAGAAGAAACTGTTCTTGTCTCCTCCTTCCTTCCCCCTGCTCTCTGCAGGGGTACCATGGTAACAGGAATGTACAGGAGAATTCATCCCTGGATCCGAGGGGGATCCCAGGCTCCTCCAGGCCCTCTGCCTCTCCAGGTGGCTCCTCACTTGCTGCAGCCACTCTGGAGGGGAATCTCCCTGTGCTGGGTGCAGGATCCCACGGGGCTGTGGGTGTGTTTAAGAAAAGACTGGATGTGGCACTCGGTGTAGTTGAGGTKWGGGTTGGGTTGGACTTGATGATGATCCTGGAGGTCTCTTCCAACCTGATGATTCTGATTCTCATTCCCAACCCCTGTGTGATGAACCACGTGCAGGGACACCCAGGTTCTCTCTCTGAGCTGGGACACTCAGCTGGGCACACTCCTGCTGGGGTAAGTGCACAATTCCTGCCCTGCACCCTGCAAAGCCTGGCTTGTCTCGTGTTCCACGGCCTGCCTGGCCCTGGCTGCTCCCTGGGGAAGGGTGGGAAGGGTGGAGTGCTGCAGGCAGGGGGAGGCAGGGGGGGGATACCTACGCTGCACCCAGCTCCCCGTCACCGGGCTCAGGAAGTTGGGGTAAAGGCCCTGAGGCTTCTCCACTCTGTTGAGGACCCTGCGGATGTTCATCACCTGTGAGAGAGAACAGACAGAGACACGAGGCTGGGCTGATGCTCTGCTGCCAGGAGAGCACTGACTGCTCCTCATCCTTCCTCCCCAGCCCTGTGCTGAGCCCTGGAACACTGCTGGCATCAGGGCAGGGCTCTGTGGGACAGCTCGGGCAGGGAGAGGCTTTAGGGCTCAGCCCAATCTTTATCCAGCTCTGGGGGGTTTCACAAATGGTTCTGGAAACTCTGCAGAGCCCCAGTTCAGCTCGCTGCCGTGGGCCAGAAACAATCCTGGGAGATCTTGTCCTTCCAAAACCTACAGGGGYTACAGGAGAGTGGAGAGAGACTTTCCCAAGGGTGTGGAGTGACAGGATGAGGGGGAATGGCCTCAAGGTGAAGGAGGTCAGGGTTAGATGGGATATTGGGCAGGAATTGTTCCCTGGCAGGGTGGGCAGGCCCTGGCACAGGGTGCCCAGAGCAGCTGTGGCTGCCCCTGGATCCCTGGCAGTGCCCAAGGCCAGGCTGGACAGGGCTTGGAGCAGCCTGGGACAGTGGGAGGTGTCCCTGGGGGTGGGATGGGATGAGCTTTAAGGTCCCTTCCAAACCCAAATCTGATTCTGTGATTGGGCATCTGGGTGGGAACGGGAGATGTGAGCAATGACCAGGGGTGATGTTTTCCATGATCCAAAGGGAAAGGAGGGGCAGGGATGAGTGACTCACACAGCACTTAAATTCACCATGTGGTCACTTAACGTGATGAATTGGAGCCTTTAATTTCAACAACAGTCAGTTCCCTTAATACCCCAGAACAGGCAGCACTTAACTCTCTAAAGCCTCCCTTGGTTTCACCCCCATTAAATCCAATAGGCCTTTCCCTTAAGGGACCCAGTTAAATTCCATGCAGCATAAATATTCTATTACAACCTACAGAGCAGCTAATTCGCCCTAAACCTTTTACAAAATCAGACAATTTGCACACCAAAAGCTGGCTACAGGCTTAAGCCGGGGCTTCCAAGGAAGTTGTCAGGCTCCATAATATTTACTGGAGTTTAGGAGCTTGTCATATTAATGACAGGTTTGAATAAAAGACACAGATGGACTTGAATTCCTGCTAAAACCACSCAAGTCCCAAGCTGGGAGTTCCTGAGTTGATCTCCTCCTCTGCAGTAATTCCCCACAGGTYGGGCTGTTAGAGCCCACACATCCCACATTTCCCCCCTCTGAGGGTGTCAGGGTGGGTGTGATCCATTTTCTGTGCACACATCAGCCCAGGAGAGTCCCTCAGAAAGGTTTTGCCCTTTTCCCTCCACGGSCTTAGGAGGAGAAGAGGAAAATCTCTCAGGCTGGGGACAGAAGTTTGACCCTGGCTCAAAATGCCACGGTTTGAACTCAGAATGAGAATGTAATTCTGGTTTTTAGCAGTGCATCTCCAGTGTTTGCTCATCTCCCCCTCCCTTCGCTCCCTCACACATTTTCTCTCCACAGCACTGCTCCCTTTCCTGGCCTCTCCTCAGCTCCCCCTTCCCTGGGAGCAATTTGTCATTATCCCTGTCCTCAGGAACCTCAGCCTTGTCTCTTTATTTCACATCACCAGCCTGTCTTTATCTCCCCACAGAGTTTCCTGTTTCCCTTCACCCTCTGCTTTTCCCTCCTGTGACATTCCTTTGCTCATCCYACCCTCACTGCCTCCCATCCACCCCATCCCAGCTCCACTTTGCTCTCCCAGCTTCTTCCTCCTCTTTTATTTCATGTCTCTCCTTCAAATTCCCTCCTTGTTTCACATCTGACAGACCTGCACTGGACATATCCTGGAAAAAAACATCATTTTTGAGCAGTTTTTTGATTTTTTGCCAATCCTGTCTGGCTTTACCCCACTGTGGCACTCTGGACAAGCCCCATTTCCCTTGGGCTCAGGGGAGCAGTTTGGATTCTGCCTGGGACAATCTGCCTCCCTCAAAGCAGGTTCCTGAGGGATCTGCATCCACCTGATGGCCTCGCTTTGGCCGTGCCCTTCTCTGGGTAAAACCCACACAGCTTCACCCACCCTGGGGAAAACAGCCCAGGAGGATGAGGAGGCCAATCCACTGAAGCCCAGGCTGGGGGTTACTTGCCTTTTCTGCAAACACTGGGTTGCCAGAGAGCTCGGAGAGGTGCAGGAATTCCAGGTGCAAGGTCCCAAATTCTGCCAGGATGCTGCTTCCAGCGGATGCCCAGCCCCAGCTCCAGCTCATGCCACTGCGAGGAGAGGAAAGGGAGCCCTCACTGCCAGGAAAACACAGCCTGGGGRGCCCCTGCTCTTTGCCAGGTGCTTGTGCTGCAGCCCAGGGGCCACCAGGGGCAGGGAAAGGACACACACACACATTTAGGACACACACAGACTTTCAGCAGCACTTCCAGTGGGATGGAGCTGTGATTTTCCAGAGATTCTTTAGGATTGGGCTAACACACACACTGCACAAACTGCATTTTTTTTTTTTTTTAATTTTGTGGGAGAGGAATCCCTCCTGAACAGCTCAGATGAAAAAACAGCTTTGGAAGGGCACTGCCACCCTGCCCTCCACATATAAAATATCCTATTTTGGGATAAAATATCCTGCTGGTCCCCCCAGCTCTGGGACCCTGCAGACAGGACAATGTCCTGGAGGATGCGGGGTTGGATGTCAGGACTGGGTTCCCAGAGCACCTCAGACGGGTCGTGGCTTCAGTTTCCATGTGGTGGCAGTTAATCCCGGGGAGGTGACAGTTCCCAGGGACAGGGAAGGGTGGGGGTGACACTAGATGGCGCCGGGAAACTTGGCTGGGAGAGGAGGAGCGTTTGTTGTTTACAGGAGGTTAAAACTAACGATCCTTCTGAGCACGGGAAGAAAAAAAATATATAAATAAAGAAGTTTCCCTGGCTGCGATGGAGAGAAAAGCACGGCAGGTCCCGGGGCGACAAAGAGCCATGAGATGAGCGATGTGCTCACGGTGCTCGGTCCCCGCAGCAGCTTTGGGAACACCCGGAGCAGCCCCGGCGGGKTCTGGCAGCCAGGTGAGGTGACATTGATGTCCCACCGCTCAAACCYGCCGTGCCTGGGGCTGCTGGGGGAGCTGAGCACCCCACGGAGCTCTCACACCTTAAAGAGCCAATTCCTTCCGTGATTTACTGCCCTGGAGGGACAAACAGCCCCACAGGCAGAGCTGCAGCAGCCGAGCGGGGCCGTGTTTGGTGTCACAGCAGCTCGGTGGGGCCACAGGGACCATCACAGCCCTGTCCCAGGGACCTGCCCTCCCAAAAACCACAGCAGGGGCCGTGCTGCTGCCAGCCTTGGGTCAAACAGCACGGCAAAGCTCCTGCAGAGGGGTCTGGAGGAAACAGAGCCCGAGTGAACCGTGTCCCCGGGTTAGAGCAGCCTCAGCCACCCCCTGCAGGAAAACATTGCTGCAGGCTGGACAAACTGGGCCTGCACTGCTGCTCTGCTCCCTAACAGCTCAGAGGAAGCTACTGTTTGAAGGACCTTGGCCTCCGAGGGAAAAGAACATGCCCAGAACCTCCTTTATCTCCCAGATAAATGGATCTGAAATGTGCAATCATTGCCTTCCCTCGTGGGGATCCAGAGCAGCAAAACCAGAGCCAAGTCAGCAGAGAGGCCAGGGGGGGATGCTGAGGGGAAATCTGGAGGGACAGAGGGTTTGGGGAGTGAAGGAAAGCAGGGCCAGGGCTGCAGCACAGGCAGAGAGGGCACGGGAGAGCCCAGAGCAGCAGCTGGAGCACACGGAGCACTGCAGGAGGGGAAGCGGGCTGGGTGAGACAGGACACAGCCAGGGGAAGCTCAGCAGCAGGGAGGGGACCCCAGAGGAAAAGGTGACAGCAAGAGATAAAGGCAGCTGGTCATGGAAGAGCTGGGGGGTGTCTGTGCTTGGGCCCTCGAAAACGAATGTGCAGAACTGACTCAGTGCCAGGGGGAGTTTTTTTGAATTCAAATTTCTGAACTTTTGTCCTTCTTAACCCACCCCCCAAGCTGCCACCAGCAGAGGCCCACACAGGCAGCAGGGCTCTCCTCTTTTTGGGATGCTGAGGTCTCTCTGGAATTAGTACATCCTTGCAAAAGCAGAACTGGAGAGAGAATTCCTTGTTGCAAAACCCCTTTTGGGCTTTGTTCTGGCCCTGATGGTCAGGGTGGTGTCACAGCCTCACCTCGCCCTCCTCTGCCTCCATTGCAGACTGAATAATTCCCTTTTTCTGTGGGTTTATGGTGCTCATGGTGCTCCTGCAGCAGCTCAGGCTGGGGATGCAGCTGCCTCCAGCCCTGCTCCTAGATCAGGTGAGCTGACACTCCAGCCCTCACAGCCCCAAAGGCAGAGCTGCAGGCAGCACTGCRGGCTCTGGGTGTTCTCTCGGTTTTCTCAGCTCTCACTCAAGGTCGTCCAGCARAACATTTTGGGAATGTCTGGGCAGACAAAGGCTGCCTCAATTGTCTTCACAAAGGGCAGGGGAGGGTTTGGCATTTCTGTGAAAGGTTAGGCTTTGCAGAGCCTTTATCAGGCGCAGAGGAAGCAGGATGTGTGTGCTGTACAAAAGGACAATTACAGGGCTGCTGGTGGCTCCAATTTTCCCCGGGATCAGGAGCACATCAGACAACTGAGGGGTGACAGTGACATTTGAGCAACGCAGCAGCGTGAGCCAAACACTTGGAAATCTTTTGCTTTGCAGAGCCAAGGAGGAGATTTGGGCTAAGGGCTGGATAATGACTTTGAGAGTTTCGCAAGAGGTGAGGATGAAAGGCTCGGTTAACCCACATTTCCTCAGCTCTCATTTGTTTGGRGGCATCAGGACCAGCAAATCCAAATCTCTGCCTCGCTGGCAGGGAATTGTCTGCCAGGAGAGCCAGGGAGCAGCCCCAGCTCTGCCAGAGCTTCTGCAGGGAYTTACTGAACCATGAGAACATCACCAGCCTCAGTTCTGGGGCTCTGAGGAAGGACAGAGCCTGGCTGAGGGCTGTGTGCTGTGTTCTCCCCCCTTTTCCAGCACCAAAACTCTCAGCCAGTCYCATCCACTCCCTTGCCCAGTTTTTCCAATGTTTTAAATCCATTTTTCCTGGAGAAATTCACATGCATCTAGCTGGGCACRCTGCAAAAATCCATGCCACGAGCAGACTACGAAATCACCTTTCAAGGAAAACGAGAGTGAGGAAAACACTCTTGCAGCAGGGAGCCCTGTCAGGAGGCAGAGGAGGAAACTGTGGGCAGCCCCAGATTAATAAAACACAGCTGGGTTTGACCTGAGTCACCTGCAGCCTGTGCCAAGCTCTGAGCTGGCAAAGCAAATGACCTCGAGGAATCTGCTCTAGAGGGGACAGCTGCTGCTGGTCCTTCCCAAAATTCCCAGGATTAAAGAAAGGAAATGCTGCTGAGGACGTGTGCCTTGCCTGCCCAGGCTGATGACTCCACGTGGGATTCCAGTGGGGGTGTTGAAGGCTGGCAGAAGTTTCTCCCCGAGTTCCAGAGCTTTGCTCTTGAACACCTGTTGAAAGGGAGGATAAATATTTGATGAAACGAGTCACTCAGGATTCTCTCCCATCCCCTTTTCCAAACAYGTCATAAAACACTGGAAGTGCTGCAGTCTGAGCAGCCCCTGTTCCAGGTGTGCTGATTCCCCTGCACAAAAAAATATCTGAACCAAAAGTCTCGCTGAACTTTGGCATCTCTAAACTTCCTCTAAAATCTGCACTGAACCAGCACCCAAAGGCTCAGCCTGGACCAGAGCAGCTCACAGCACCCTGTG
The DNA here is from genome assembly GCA_003546035.1 of Mixornis gularis. NCBI lineage: Eukaryota > Metazoa > Chordata > Aves > Passeriformes > Timaliidae > Mixornis > Mixornis gularis. The sequence goes on from QVAJ01000299.1 coordinate 824,656, forward strand.
ATCTGAGCTGATCCAGCTCCAAATTCTTCCCATTCCCAGGATGGCAGAGAAGAACACGAGGAGCTGAAATGACCGAGTTCAATCAGAGGAAATCTTTCTGGGCTGAAGCACTGTCAGATTTACAACGTGGCCTTGCCCAGCTCATGTCATCTCCTGTTGTAAAAACCCCCATTCCCAAAGAACCATCTTCTCCTTGCAGCTCTCTGCCAAGGAGGATTCGTGGTTCCATGGCTGAGCTGCTCCTTTTCCATTAAATGTCTCAGTTTGGGGCTCTCCAGTCCAACTGCAGCTCACGGTGGCTTGCAGCACAAAGCAAGAACACACAATTATTTTGGGACAAACTGATACAAGCACTAATCTTTGCTGCAGAGATTAGTCCTGATCAAGAGAAGCCTCTAAGTGACTTAGGAGATAAAGCACAAGCCTTTTACCTCTAGCCCTGTGGTGGTGGCTCTGTGAAAGCAGGAATTTATTGCTCTAAAAATACAGCGCTGAGGAAACCTGAGCTCTCCTGTGGGCTGSCAGACCTTTGATACTCTCACAAGGAAACTGGGGGTTGGTTCAGAAGGGAAAGCAAGAGACAGGGACTGGATTTTGCCTTTCAGCCCAGTGACACTGACTGGGTAAGTGACAGGCACTGCCCCAGCTGCTGATGGGACTTCAAGAGGTCACTGCTGGAGTTTTATGGTTTAATGTGGTTTCTTTTTCCTCTGTTGATCTGAAACCTGTTGAAGTTGTCGCTGAGACAGACTCTGAGTCGGGGCACTGAAGTCTTTGAGAGTTTTCCCTGGAGGGGAATCACAGAGGGAAGTCATTCCTGGCACTCATTTAAAATGCAGCTGAAGCRAGAGAGCTGCTGGTGGGTCAGTGGTGTCACTGTGCAGGAGCAATCCCACCCTCAGTGCCGGGGCAGCCCCAGAGCTGAGCTCTCAGGTGGGGCCAGCCCTCACTAAACTCCCCCTGAGCCAGAGTTCCAGCYCACCAGAGACTCCCAGGGCAAAGGAATAATCTCCTCACGTCCCTACAGCTGTAAAATTCCAGCCCAGGCACTTTATCAAACAGATTATGGCATTATGGGGCTGGGCAGGAGGGAGGGGAGGGGAAATGAGATCCTCCTGCTCTTCCCGGGGCTCCGGGGGGATTCACACCCACCGCGGGGGCTGGGACACCCAGGCTCTGCATCCCAGGGCACTTAGCACAGGAATTCCTGCTCCAGAGGGATGTTCAGCTGAGTGTGGAGCACCTGCCCCTCCTCAGCTGCCCTCCTTCGCCCGAGGCAGGAGCTGGGCTGATGTCTGATGAAATCTCACCCGACTTGCAAGGGAGAGGAACAAGTACAGAGACAAAGATCCTCCGCAAATGGCATTTCCCCGGGGAGCAATGTGTCCAACTGCAAACGTGTCTGGCTGGAATTGCCCACGGGAGGGAACATCTCTGGCAAATGAGCCATGCACGGTGTGTGCAAGGTAATTATTCGAGGCTTAATTAAAGGAACATTAGTGGCACTTCCATATTCACAAAAAACGATGGGTTCAGCCCGTTGTTATGGGGGGGTTTATGTGATGCTCAGAGCTGCAGAGTCCCCTCAGCTCTTCCTGGGGACACACAGAGGGGACATTTAGGGGGAACACTCACGGGGGACACTGAGAGGGGACACTGAGAGGGGACACTCAGGGGAGACACTCAGGGGGACACAGGAGGGACACTATGGGGGGACACTCAGGGGGGACA
>QVAJ01000299.1:854810-868520 GCA_003546035.1 Mixornis gularis
TGGGATTTCACCCTTTCCAGGCTGATTGGCCTCCCAGAGAGCACAGAGCTGGTTCCTGGCACCAACCAACCCCCTCAAAAGCAGATTTCTCCAAACACACCCTTTGGAATGACCCCCAAAGCTCAGGAAAGCTTCGTCTTTTTGACACCTGCTGCTGTTCTGCTCAGGTTCTCCTCAAACACAAGATAAAGGTTTTCCACACCTAAAGCAGCAGCCTGGGCACAGAACTCCTCCCTGGGGCTCCAGCTCTTGCTGGAGGATTCTCACCCAAAATTTCCACCCCTGTCAGCTCCTGCCTGCAAACACATCAGAGCTGAGGGTTCAGTGGGAGATGGCAGACAGAGGAATTGCTTGCTACAGGCAGCTTTATCTGGAAGAAAATGTAACCCAGCAATTCCAGCAACAGGTGAGTGGGGCTTTGCTTCAATTCCTTTCTGGCAAGCTCCTGGCAGCTCCTTCTCAAAGCTGCATTTTGGATTTTTCTGCCATCAGCTGCTATCACAGCTCACCCTCTCTTGCACAACAGCCAAAGGCATTGCTCAGAAAACTGATCTCCATCACTGGAACAATGGGGGAATTCTTTAGGAAATCAGAAGAAATCACCTTCCAGCGAGTTACAATATAAAAAAATAAGCTTTAAGCTCTCCTGGCTGTTCCCAGCCAGGCAGGTCATGGRGAGTTCTCCAGCACAGACCTGCAGAGCCAAGCACTCCCTGCCCACCACAGCCAGGGGAAAAGCAGCACTGGAGCCTGATTTGCACTGGGAGGACAGAAAAAAGCCCAGCACAGAGCAGCCCAAGGTTGTCAGTGTTAGTGGCAAGGACAGAAATAGAACTCAAGAGTCTCCCTGACTCTCAGTCCCTGCTAGGAAAGCTGAATGGGAGCAAACAGCTCGAACCACAATTAAACTAACACCTAATTAAATTCCTAATGCAACTAGATTTAACCGTGTCAAGAGGAGGAAAAAAAAAAATAAAACCCTTCCAGGGCTATCTGAGGCACTAAACCCCAGCTGGATCCAGCTGCATCTAAATCAGGAAACATGTCAGCAGGAGCAGTTGATTCTGCAGTGAGCTCTGTAATGAGATGCTGGCCTGGAAGAGGCCCACAACGGTTTGGAGAACAAATTTGCAAGTCTAGACCAAAGCACGGGGTGATTTAGTGGAGAGATGAAGGGAACTGCAGCCTCCTCTTCCTTCGCTTCCCAGAATCAAAGCTGGGGGAAAATTCTGATAGGAATAAAAGGAATKTGTGTTCCCTGCCAGCCCCTAGAGCTGATGAGACTCAGGATATCCCGGAGCACGGACAGGCTGGTGCTGCACAGCCACAATAATCACAATAAATATCCCTTCTGTCCTGACCCTGTCACCTCCAGTGGCCACTCAGGCACTGCTGTCACTGGCTTTGGGGAGCTGGCAGCCAAAGGCAGCCCCTGAGGTCTGGTTTGCAGTCCTGGTAAATCTGAGGGATGAGTTCTTCCCTGGATGGAAACTCCACCTGGAGCACTGCAGACAGGACTGGGTCAGTGTGGAAGGGCAGGTGTGACTGGGGGTCCTGTGAGGGAGACCAAAGTGGAGATGCTGTGGCAGCAATCTCAGAGACAGTGAAGAGCTGGGGACAGGAAGGATTGAAAATTGAAGAGGCGACACTTAAGAAAGAGGACCTTAAAACCAAAGGAATAGTTCTGATCTCCCTTGCTGGCAGCACAGGAGGCAGAAGCAGCTCTTTGGGCACGAGGAAATCAGGGAAGAAATTTAAGGTCCACACAAAAGGGGGTTGGGGTTTTTACACCCCAATGTCCCAGCTGAGTTCCCAAGCTGACTCTTGTTGTGTATTMGGAGATGACAACAAGTCCTGAGCAGCTGCCAGGGCTGCAGGCACAGGGACAGCAGGAGGAGCAGAAAGCACCAGCACCCATTGTGTGACACTGCTATTTGCATTTTTTCAAGCCTTTTTCACCCCAGGCTGGACAATCTGGCTTTTCCTAGTGACTACTATTGCATTCCAGCACACTTTAAAGGAGTAAAGTGGGGAAAAAAATTACTTCCCTGGTAATGGTGCTCCTTCAAATGTCACCTGTGAGTCCCCTCCTGGGTTCTGTCCCTGCAGCACAAACCACGCAGGGAATTCCCTGAGCTCTTAAGATTTTGGGCACTGTCTCATTCCCGTAGGCTGCCTTGAGGGCTCTTCCATTTCTGCTCCTTCCCTTCAAGCACATACAGCACACTTTGTAAATCCCTAATTACACACAGACTACAAATTCCCCCTGCAAGTGCCCAGCATTCCAGGGGAACAGGAGCACGAGCTGAGCAGCCAGGCCAGAACCCATCAGCTCCTCCCCAAAATCCCCCCACGCTCAACGGGAAGGTGGATGGAAACACAAACACGGAGCAGGATTGTTTTTACAGACCTGCATTATGACAAAGGAAGGGTTTTTTTGTTTTTCCCTTTCCCTACAGATACCATCTGCACAGGATTCTCATTTCTGGAGAGCCACAGCCCAAGGGGATGCTCAAAAGGAGCTGTAGCCATAAGTAACCCAAAATGCTGCAAGGAGAAGGAAGAAAAGGAAAAGGTGTGGAAACRTTTTGCTTGACTTTATCAAGGAAAATAAAAAAAAGTAAAAGTCTCCAGAATTTAATTGGCCTGTCTGTTTGACAGCCCACAGGACAAATGTCAAACAGATCAATAAAGAAAAGAAAGGAGAGAGGAGAGAGGAGAGAGGAGAGAGGAGAGAGGAGAGAGGAGAGAGGAGAGAGGAGAGAGGAGAGGCTTTGTACCCCGAGCCTTGGATGTGGGAGCGTGGCAGGAATCCTCAGAGGGTTGGGAAGAGGAGTGAACAGGCTCCAGAGTATCTGTGTGCAGATCTCCACAGAGCCATCCCAGGGCAGGGCAGCCAAGCCTTCCCTGCCATCCCTGTGTGGGATGGAGATCAGAGCTGCCCTGCTGTGGGAGCTCCCACTCCAGCAGCCCAGGGCAGTGAAGAGCTCCCATCCAGCCCAGGGAACGTTTCCAAAGCATTCAAAACAAAAAGTGAGGCTCAGCCTCACAAGCAGCACGTGCCAGAGACAAAAGGAACAGCCCGGGTTCCCTCAGACACTCGGTTCACTCTCACCCCCCCATCCCAGCCTCACTCCAGGCCCAGCAGCTGAGCTGCCTCTCCCCCCCAGCACCCACAAGGTGTGAATTGCTTCTGACACGTGGATGGCTCAGGGGCCCAAAACACAGCAGAAGCAGATGGGAGAACTGAAGGAAAGGRAAAAAAAGGAAGAAAAAAAATGTAAATACAGGCCAAGAGTCATCCTGCATCGCTCCTGTTCTGCACTGTGAGRACGGATTTAGGGAGCAGGAGGAACATCTGTTTGGAAACTGGCTTTGTCTCAGCCCAAATGCTGGAASAGGAGAAAGAGGGAGGCTGAGGACTGCCAGCACACCTCGTGCTTCATCTCACACTTGGATGGCTTAGCAGGAGAGATCTGGGAGGATGAGTTTAGTTTAATGATTTGTTGCTGGTTCACCTGCTCCCCATCTGTCTTTGTAGTCCTTGCTCAGAGGGACAGATTGGAGCACTGCTGTCCTCTCCCTTTTCCAGAGCTCCTCGTGATTGGAACTTCTGAAGAGAGGAACAGAGCAATTCTCAAGTATTAAGTAGTCAGCTGAGATTAGCCCAATAATTTATCACAGGTAATAGCTAATAACAGGCACAAGAAACTCACTCAGAGCCCTCCTAGAGCCACGTGTCAGAGCTGTCACCTAACAAAAGTGGTACAAGGAATTCCTGGACCACAGTAGCAAATGTATTAACCAGGGGCTGATAAACCCTTCCAAGGGTGCCAGAGCCCACAATAAATCACACAAAGCAGGTTGCAAACACCGGATCTCTGATGAAAATGAGGTTGGTGAGGTGGATGTGAGAACAATGTTAGGATTCAGCTGGCAGGATGGAGGGGCCTGGCCCTCTCTGGGCTGACCTGCCATGCTCAGAGGGATCAAGGCTGGGCCCTGGCACTGCTCCAGCACAGCCATCACACAGCAGTGACTGATGAAGCAAGGAATGGCAGCTTCAGGGATCTGGGTAACAAAGCACAGAAAGGAGMCAGGAAGGTTCGTCAGAATTAGAGGCAGGAGGCAGCTCCTGCTCACAGACTCCACACCAGTGCAGGAGTGGCACCCACAGAACTGCTCAGGCCTCAGGAACAAACCTCCACTTACCAAATCCCACCCTAATGCTCAACTCAAAATTTTATTTAAGCCTTTGAAAGCCAGAAATGAAAGAACCAAGAGGAGAGCTGCCTGTGGCTTCGTCCTACGCCAGCCAGAGCTGAAATCAACCTTTTGAATTATTTTGCTGCGCAGCCAGTGATGAGAGTGGGGAGAGCCAGAGCCAGCAGCAGCAGTGTTCTGGTTGTTTGGGCTCAGCAGCACCCAGCACAAACCTCTGAGAGACAAGATAATCAAACACAGCAACCCTGACATGGTCTTGGTGCTGGAGAAAGGCCTTCAGGAAAGCCAAAACAGCACCAGAAATCAGCCAAGGGTTTGTTTGGGTTCATCAGTGCTGAATTCCAACATAAACACGTGTCCTTCCTAGATAACTCCAGAGGAAAAATCAGGCTCAGATGGAAGGAGAGCCAGAAACAGCCCGTTTCCACTGGAAGTATTTTATTTGTATTTTATCCTGCTGGCTAACCCAGGCAGCAGGAGGGTTTCAGCACGGATGAAACGCGATTGCTTTATAATTATCCTTTGTTACTTCTCAAAGTACACGGTTCTGCACTTCCCTCCCTGCCCAGGGAAATCATGTTAACACAATTAGAGCAAAAGCCCTGCTTTAAACACGGCTGCTCGGACGCCGCTAACACGGCTCCAATTCTCAGCACAGACAGTCTGCAGAGCCATCCTGCTCCATAAATCAGCAGGAGTTCTGTCACCGAGTCCCTCTGAAGGGAAGGGACACTCTCTAGGAGGAACACTCGCTGTATATCATCGTCCTGTGCTGGTGCTGCTGGCACGAGATGCTGCAGGATTTCTCCATCTCTCGCTTTTCATATTCTCTGCAGCCTTTTYCCTGCAATATCTCAGGGAGGAAATCTAACAGCAGCTCTAGGGCCACGCAAGGCAAGTGTCGGAGGCCAGATTAGGACTAATGAGCTCCTGGCTCCCACTCAATCCCAGCCTTTAGAACAATTAGCTCAAATGAACCCAGGGAGCGTTTTCTGCCCCGCTGTCGTCTGCTCGTCCCTCCCCGGTGACTCCTGAGCTGGAAAACCTCACTTGGGTTTGACAGAGGGGAGAGATCCCCGAGAAATCACAGTTCAGGGCCTGCTGCCAGCACGGGGAGACCYCCAGAGTGCCCCACAGAGGGTGGGGGGCAGTGCACTGAGGTACAGGCACCGGGATCAGGAGGGCTCCCACAGCCCCCAGGGGACACTGGGCAGGGCTGGGTGACACCGGGTGACACACACTGACACAAGTCCCGAGCTGCCTGACGCCTCCGAGGATGCAGGAGGGTTTCAGCAGGCAGGGCTCCCGTTCCTAGAAAGCTGCAGTTACCTTCCAGCTCAGGGCAGAAGCCTCGGGAGCAGCACTCCCCTTTCCAAGGGGCTGGAGAGCCCGGCTTTGGTCAGCAGCCCCTCCCTGACACGGGCACTGTGCAGCTCTGCTCTCAGCAGCCCCTCCCTGACACGGGCACTGGGCAGCTCTGCTCTCAGCACCACGAGATGCAGGGGGGAAGCACAACAGTCACTTCAGTTTAGTGCAGCCTCTCGCTGCTCCTCACGCTCCAGTGTCCTCCCGGGGAGCGCTGGAGTGCCCAGGAGGAAACTCTGCTGCACATTTCCCTGCCGGATTAGGGATTAAGCAGCGTGTGCCCATTTCACGGAGGTGCCTGCTGGCTCCACGGGGCGCCACGAGGGATCTGCCCTCGGGAACAGAACACAAAGTGTCCTGCTTTAATTACCAGAGGGTGCTCTGCCCCCTTAGCCCGGGCACAGAGGAGAGCCATCCTGTCCCATAAATGGGGGATGTTTATTATCCCGTCCTCCAGCACAGCTCCCGCTGTGCTCTGGGTCCATCGTTGCACAAAGCCCTCACATTATGTGCAGCTCACAGACACCACTGCCCACGACAGCTCCTCTGGAGCCCTTCCAAAATGTGGTGTCAGATGATGAACTCAAGTGCCAGGGGACCGAGAGTAAAGGCAGCAATCATGGCAGCGTGTGCTCCTCATGCCAAATCCACTCACGGCATCCACGGAAAAGTATTTTTCTGGGCGATGTAAATGTAGTCTCTTCCTTAAATTTAAAAATCAGAATGCTCCCAGCACCAAGATATCCTCTTGCCACCATCGGAGTGAATATTCCTTCCTGCCTTCTCCTTCTGACAGCTCCATGTCAGTTTTCTATTCAGGTCAGTCTCTCATTTAGTACTAAGGTACATTTCCCTTTCTCTCTCTCAACCACCCCATCTAAAATCTGAATTGTTTTCAATCCTGGAGAACACAGTCAAAACCATCAAAATGATAAACACTCTGTGCAATAACAGAATCACAGAGTAAACCAACCATGATGGATTAACCCCGTCTGGCAAAGCCTTGCACACAGAACCAAAGGGAAGAACACTTAGCACGAAAATCTTTCTCCCATTAAGGGGCAGATTTAATCATTGATTAAAAGTTAATCATGAGTCCATAAAATTTTTGGCTGGAAAGATGGAATCTTAATGCAGGTGACTGCTTTTCAGTAAATATTTGAAGAGCTGGACGTGCACAGGCCCCAGACTGATGGAAGAGCAGGGAGGTGACAGCAGGATGTTACTGACAGCTCACAGCCAGGCTCCATCCCCCTGCCCTAAACCCATCCTCCTTTGCAAAGAACTTCAAGGAGCTGATGTTTATTTCCTGAAGTGATTGAGGGAAGTGCAGGTCCTTCAGCACAGCACCTCTGTGGGCATCCTAGAGAGTCGTTTCCCCACGCCCAGCACTCGCAGTCACTCATCACCCGCCTGCCAACAACTCTGCAGTGCTGGAGCCCTGCTCTGGCTCTAAGTGGCAGTTCAGAAACCAGTCTAGCATCAAATTTAGTTGTTGTGGAACAAGTGCTTTCACTGCTAGATTTGGGGGAGAGAAGAGCAAATGGCTGCAAATTGCAGAGCACTCCCCAATTGCAGAGTGCCCTCAGCTCGGCAGAGCTGTGAGCTGTGGCTGAGCTCTGCAGCACTGATCACAGCAGTGCATTTCCTGTGCTCCTGCACTCTACCAACAGAACAAATACATTTTTAGTCAATTAACTGTATCCCCTACAGCTATCACAGGCTCGAGGTCAGGTCTGAATTCTGTTTGCATGAATCCACCCGAGGCTACTGAAGCTAAAAACCCACTGCACGCACCATTTGTGGGATTTACACTACAGTACCCCTTTCACAGGTTCAGCAAATAAATGCATGAGGAGTGTGGAGCAAAGGAAAATTCCAGCAAGGCTGGAGCCAGCCAGTGCTTCAAACTGCAGGGAAATTCTCTCTTGCAGAGGTATTTCTACCCCAGAGGAAGAATTACAATCTGATCACAGCACATCTGACTGGTTTGAGATCGTAATTCCGCTCCACCGTGGTAAATATTTTACTGCCAACTGGTTTCCTTACCCCCAGCAGGGAGTCTGTTGGAAATCCCTGGGTTTCCCTCTGCCCAGCACACAGGATTGGACCTTCCCCACGTGCCCAGTGAGGAAGATGTGCACGGGAGGTGCATTTCCAGCTGGAGCTGTGCGTGGTGCTCCTCACGTACCCGATCACACCACTGGCCTGGAGTGCTGCTCAGCCCCAGCTTGCAGCAAGAAAAGGCATTTTCTCCACATGGAAGAAGGGGAAGTTGCACAGTGCAGGCAAAGGGAGAGGTCTGACATCTTTTCCCTGCTGGCTGTGGAAAGGAGGTGCTCAGAAATGACCAATAATGGGATTCACAGCCCAGCTCGGCCTGAGAGCTGCTCTGAGTTGAGCCTTGCTCTTGGCAAACTGGTGATCACAGCCCACCCCCAGTGCACCCGTGAGCTCCAGGAGACCACCCGAACCCACACAGCTGTACCAGGGGAAACCAGCACCCCAGCTGAGACTTTGCCTGGCAGGGGTCAGGGCTGTGGCAAAAATTCGGGAGAACCTGCAGCATTTCCCCAAAAACGAGCAGTTTTTTTCACTGCGGTCACAACAGTCAAAAACCACACAAAGGGAACTCAGCAACCAACACCAAGGGGCTTTCAGCAGAGGCTGAGCTCCTGACAACATCCCTGTCTCTTGCTAATTATCTTTTAGCGACAAACTGTCAAGGTATTTGTGTTTGAAAGACTGATCCACCTGCTGAGTGATGCAGGGTGACTGTGTGCAGGCTGTGGTGCCTCCTTCCCCCAGGGGCTGAGTTTTGAGAGCAAACACATCTTTGGAGCTGTGTTAGGAGAGGCCGGGGCACAGCCAGGTGAGGCAGGTGGAGATGGGAGGAAAAGCCAGGATGAAGAGAAGTGCGCTGTCAAACAAACAGGCTTTGGCATCACTAATCCAGAGGAAATGAATGCGGGGCTCAGAGCCACCGGGACAGTCCCTGCCTGGATGTGACACGTTCCCTCATTTGAAAGGGACAAAGGACACAGCCAGGTTCAGGCATGAGACATTCCCACACCTCAGGCATGGAAATGTGCCTTTTGCACCCAAAAAAAGAAAAAGAAAACAAGTAAATCTCTTCCTCTGTTCACATTTCTCTCACATCCCCTGACGGAGCTGGAAGTATTTGATGATGAACTTTCTGCTCTGGCTGGTTCCAGTGATTGTCTTTAAGCACTGGTTGGCATAAAAACACTTTAAAGAGATGCTCTTCCCTGTCTCCCCACCCCTGAGATCCACGAGTCCGAGGCAGCAGGAGTGCAGCGAGGAGCAGCCTGTTTGTCTCCATCCATCATCAGCACAACTGTCAGCTCAGCTCCACCAGCAAAATCTTTATTACTGGTTATGATGCAGAAGGCAGGAACCACACGGCCTGATTTCCTCAGATCTGAGGCTGAGTTTGCAGAGGCAGCAGTTGGAGGGGAAATAATTTTGACTTTTCCCTGAGCCAATTTGATCTGGAAATTGTTGAGAGCAAATAAATATGGAATCTCACCGTGGCATTTCTGCAGTCACTCTCCAGCTACAACCACTTCTCTTTTTTTTTTTTCCTTTTTTTTCCTGAGCATCAGTGATTTGTATTTGGCACATGTAAAAAATCAGCTAATCCCCAAAGCCATGCCTGACCGATCAATTACACAACTAATACCTTTTCCAGAGGTCATCTTAAGAAGATGAATAATCCCTTCCAAAATTTCCCAACCTGCAGCATGGGGAAATCTGTTGTTTGGCTTTCTGCAGCTTTCCTGGAAAGGTCAGAGTGCCCCCAAGCCCTGGGCTGCCCACAGGAACACACAGCAGTGGATCCCAGACTGTTCTCCAGGTGACCAGTGACCTTTAGCAGCAAAGGCTGTGCAATACAGGTGCTCTGGTTTTTATTTCTCAAGAAAACAACTGTTAACTGACCCTGGACTTGTACTTTTAGGTAAAGGTGCCTGCACACAGCAGCCCAGCAGATCCACCCCAGCTCCTCACTCTGCAAACAGCTCCAGTGCTCCAAAGGGCTTTCCCAAACAGCAACAGAGTGGGAAAGGCCACGGGGGCTCTAAACTCTATTTTTCAAGCAGGAAAAGTCTAGCAGGGCTACATGAGCAGCCACTTTGCACAGAGAACAGCCAGGAAAGCCACGACACTGCCTCTCCTTCAGCTGAAGATCAGGAGCTCAGGAGTGGTGGGAAATAAGGGGCAGCAGCTCGGATTCCTGACTAGAATTCCTCACACTGAAGGGTCCTGTGGGAGACAGAAAGCTCCAGGTCTCTAGGCTGGGCATCACCTCTGGGCATCTTTGATCATGCACCAGTTTTTCCTCCTGGGTTTCATCTGGCAGGTAGATGGGAGGGGGAAATATCAACAAATCCCACCCACACCCATCCTCCCTGTTAGAGGTGCCGACCTGTGGGAATGGCCTGAGGGAAGGCAAAGAAAATAACAAAACTCCCAGTACAAGGGCAGTTTGGGACTCGTTTTTAGCAAGTTGCAGGACTGAAGGTTCTGGAGGAAGGAGGGAAAAGCCACTTGCAGCTACTGCAAACACCTCAGAAGAGCCAGCCCAGCCACCACCTGCCCTGCTGGCATCTCACGTCATGTCAGCAATATTTGCTAATCCAAAGGCTGTATCATCACTTCTTCCTTGCAATTCTTTTTTTTTCCTCCATCTGTTTCTTTTCATGCAGCATTTGTCTCCTAACCTTCCTGGTTTGTTTTCCTCTTGTCTTTTTGATTAACAAAAAAAAAAGACACACCTTATCTCTTCCCCAGGCTGCACCACCCTCCCTTGTTTTGCATGTTCAGCCTCATATCTCAGCACCATATTTGTTTCTCTCTCTCTGAATAAATAGAAGTGTAGGCACTTTTAAGAAATAAGGGCTGTGTTTGAAGAGTAATTAGCTGTCAGCATAAAACTAATATTTATGGATTCTCATCCTTGAAAACTCTAACTCTGCTACCCAGCACTGATTATGGCTGTTAGAAACAGATGGGGCTGAATCCATACAGCTTGAAATAATGCTATATTTAAAAAATAATTAACTCCAAATGAAGGACTGAATGCTACTCGCTTTCCCTAAATTTGATTTTTCAATTTGATTTGCTTGCACGGAGTGGGAGCCGAGTTTTTCCTGGGAATGTCGTGCTCCCTGGCACACCTTGGAGGTGGGAACCTGCAGAGATCCAGGCACACGTGAGGGCTGGGCACTGGGATATCCCAAACACCCTGCAGCAGGAAAGGATGCCTCAATCTCTCCTGGGATCATCAGGGAACCCCTGGGTGTGCTGTGTCTGCCTGCCTGGCAGAGGAATTGGAATTTTTCCTGTGGTGCAGCCAAAGGGAGGGGAGCTTTAAAAAGCTGTTTTTCAGATGCAGGTTGGAGAGGATGAAAGCCCTCGGTGTGTTATTCCCTGACTTGATTGTCTCTTCAGCCCAGGGCAGCATCGTCGCTGGATGCCTGCACCTCTGCGAGAGCACAGGCCGAGGAAATTTATACTCTGCTTAATTAAATCTGTGCTTTTTACTTATTGGCACCTCTTGCAGGAGCAGAATTCCCTCCAAGTTGGTTATCCATCACGGCAAAGGATCCGACAGCCACAATCGAATCCCACACAAACCTGGTTAAGTGGGTCACAGCCTGCTCCCTGATGTCTGCCAGGATTTCCTGCACGAGCCGGAGGCACGGGGCCAAAGCCTCCCCTCGCCCTGACACCCCTGCAGCCCCCCCAGCAGGGCTCCCCCAGCACTGGGTGACAATTCCAGTGCCATTCCCACAGGGATCTACAAGGACAGAGCCTCCTGCTCCTCCCCGACTGCTGTGAGGGCACATCCTGTCCCTCCATCCCCGTGGACCAGACAAGTTCTGTCACCTCCTGGTTTTTGTGCGAAGTCTGACCCCCCAGGGATGGAGACTCTGGCACAACCAAAGACATCTCCCATTGAGTGAGGGTTTTTCCCCCTGTAGCCCTTTTCCCCCCTAATGACCAAGCTGAAATTTACGTTTCGCTGATTTCGGTCACACGCCACCAGCGATGGTGAATGGAGGGGACAGGGACACTCCCTGGGAAAGGGACACCCCAATTCCTGCCACCCTCCTTGGGAAAAGGAGCCAGCGAGGGACCTTGTGTGGGACACTGGGGTGAGGCTGAGGAGGTGAGTGACGAGAGTGGGGGTGATGAGGGGGGACATGGCTGTGGGGGGAGGTGATGACTGTTTGAGGGGGGACCCAGACATGAGGGCTGAGGTGGACACAGCCCCAAAAACTGAGGGGGGACACGGCCATGAGAGGGGACAAGGGTTGACTGAGGGGGAGATGTGGCCACTGATGGCAGGTGAGGACTGAGGGGACACAGCTGTGAGGGGACATGAGGCATGATGGGGACATGGCTGTAAGGGCTGAGGGGACACAGCTGTGAGGGGACATGAAGCATGATGGGGACATGGCTGTAAGTGCTGAGGGGACACACCTGTGAGGGGACATGAAGCATGATGGGGACATGGCTGTAAGGGTGACTGACAGGACACACACCTGAGGGCAGGTGAGGTCTGACTGAGGGGAGATGATGCTGTGAGGTGAAGCGAGTTGAAGGCAGCCTGAGGGGGATGTGAGCACTGAGCTGAGGCGAGGGCCGCCTCAGGGGGGCCGTGACCATGCACGGCGGGAGGCGAGGCAGCACCGAGCGGGCACACGGCCGGCCGGGAGCGCTGCCGGGAGCGCTGCCCTCGCTCCTCACCCACCTCTTTGATCTTCATCCTGCGGGCGCGGGTCTCGGGGTCCTCTGCGCTCCGCCCGCCGCGCACCGGGTGCCGGAGGCTCCGGCGGAACCGCTCGTAGTCGAAGCGGAACGGGGCCCGCGTGTCCCGGGCCGGGGGCGCTCCGCTGGCGGGCTGGGCTCGGCTCTCGCCGCCCTGCACCTGCTGCCGGGGCCCGGGCGCGGTGCGGGCCGGCGGGCCGGCCATGCGGGCGGCCGTGCGGAGCTTCTCCCGCAGGCGGCGCGGGGCGGCGGGGCTGGCGTGGCGGGGCTCGGCGGCGGCGGGGGGGCTGCGGGGCAGCTCGGTGTCGCGGGTGGAGGAGGAGGAGGCTGAGGACGAGGAGGCGGAGGATGAAGAGGAGGCGGAGGCGGTGGCCCGGCGGGGTAGGAAGAGACGCTTGAAGCGGGAGGAATCGGGCAGGAGGAAGAGGGCCCCGAAGCAGAGCGTGAGCAGGCCCGAGAGGAAGAGCAGGAACAGGAACTTCTGCGGCAGCCGCAGCCCCAGCGCCGCCGGCCAGCCCGGCATGCCCGGCAGCTTCCGCAGCACCACCATGGGGCACCGGATCGCGGCCGCCGGGCGGGACCCGCCGCCGCGCCGGGGGCTGCCGCTGCCTCCTGCGGCGAGACGCTCAGGGGGGCCCGCCCTGGGCACCGCCGGCCGCCTTCACCGGGGACCGCACGTGGGTGGCTCCGGGCCGGGCGGAGCGGCGGTTCAGCGTCCCCGCTGCCGGCATGAAGGCGGCGGCGAGCGCATCCCTCCGGGGCCGGGCGGCGAGCGGCGGAGCGGGGCTGGGCTGGGCTGGGCTGCTCCCGGTGTGGGTTCCCGGCCGGACGGTGCTCCGGGGCTGGCTCAGGCAGCGGCGCCGGGGCGGTGCGAGCCCGTCTCTCTAGGCGGCGGTGGGTTCATCATGCTGCAGCATTTCTGCGGGGCGGGGGGGAGACAAGAGCGCGGTCATTCAACACCGCCGAGGATGCGGCCGGCGAGACGAGCCTTTGTCCCCGGCCGGTCCCCCACCCTCCAGCGGCACTAGTTCGGTTCCCTCTGTATGGACTTGGCATCAACTCTCCGGTCTGCAGCATCTCCGGGATGCCGGGCTCTGCTGGCGGGGCAGCCCGGGGGATCAGGGGGAGAACCCCGGGAGGGACGAGGGGCTCTGGGGCACCCCAGAAGGGTCGGGGTGCCCTGGGACAGCGCGGACAGACAGCGACCAGGCTGCTCCGCTCCTCTGCCAGGAGCTGCCGCCTTCGCCCGCGCCGGGCTGGGCACGACGGGGCTGCAAACCAGCCGTGCGGAAAGCTCGGCTCGGGCTGAGCTTCTCGAGGCCAAAA
>QVAJ01000300.1:0-11479 GCA_003546035.1 Mixornis gularis
GTGTTAATGGCCCATTATGGAGAAAGATAAGAACAATGCCCTAGCTGGTATTAACCGTTGGGCCATTCTCAAAAGGCACCCACCCCCAACTCTTTTTCAGCAGATGAAATTGAATATACTCTTTAACCCAGGACAACTGGTTTTATGAGCCTTGGTGTGTGTCTGTGTCTCTGCCCTTGTCGCTGAGTGTGTAAATCCCTGAGGATTGGCAGTGGTGCTGAGGATGGGCAGTGCTCCTGCCCTTCCTTTTTCCAGGGGTCGGAGACTGGGGCTGATTTGGATTTTGGGGTTTCCCTGCAGCCACAGTGCAGGATTTTAACTTTCCAGCTTTCCAGAGGTCAATGTCCCTGATGAGGTCATGTTAGCAGGATGTGTCCACAGGGCTCGGGGATTTCCATGGATAACCCAGTGATCTCCTTCCTGCCTATGGAATATTTACATCATCTTTGATGTGTGTGGATCAATGGTGCTCTGCTTAGGAGTGATTTATGGGATAGGAACTGGAGGCTGATCCACTGAAATAATCTTGTTGTACATACTAATTGCTGTACTATTTGATGTTCCCTTCAAAGCAGAAGCTTTTTATCAGCAGTTTGAGTTTGGATGGATTAACAAAGATTAGAATGGAAGCTGGAAGAAAATATGAAGTGTAATACATTGTATAATGTTCATTCAGGACAAGAAAACACTTCAAAGATTAAGTAGCAGAATAACAATGAATTATATGATCTTTTTAAAATTAATAGAATTGAACTTTTTATCTTCAAAATACTCAACAAGCCAATGCCTACGTTATAGATGGGTTGTAGGAAGAACTGCTGATTCTGGTACCTTCATGATATTCTGGCTGGGATCAGCACATGGAAATTTGAGGCCCTTGTGTCTCTGGAATTGCTGAAGCTCTCTGGAAATGGCACTCAGAGTGTGCAATTATTTGTGTGACACAAAGGAAGGAAGGAAGAAGGCTCAGAGCTGTGATTCTCTCGTGGATGTTTTGTTACTGCTCATTGGAAGTGTTTGCTCTATTCTGCTCTGCTCCCCTCTCCCTGGCTGTGAATTCATCACCTGCAATTGAAGTGCAATTTATTCCGTGGTCGCTGTGTTTCCTCATGGATGAGGAGGAAGAGAGGTGTGGGAGAACACAAATCCACTTAATGTCACCTGCCTGGGTCAGCTGTGTCACTGAACGGTGACAATGTGGGAATAACTTCATTTTTTCCTAAATGCAGGACTTGGTCTGTGTGCAGACTTCCTCCCCTGACTACTGCTGTGCTCTCCTTAATGAAATATTTATTTGAAACCCTTTTTCCATTTTTTTTTTTTTTTTGCTTGCATCCTAACGAGACGTGACAGGGGGATAGCAGACTGCTAAAGCATGGAGACCTGTAAATAAAGGACCTGTTCCATCTTATTAAATTTGTGAGGGGGAAAAAACCAGAGAGAGACCTGTTTCATATGCTGTTAGATTATTTCTTCACAGTCACAGGTATTTTGGTGCCACTGGTTCAGATTTGAATGTTCCAAACTTAATTTTCTCTCTGCGGCTCTGTCAGTCATGGACTAAAGTTTTCTCCTTTGCTTTTTAATTGTTCCGCAGATTAATATATTGAAAATGGGCTCATTTCTATGCCTCAAATTAAGCTAGCTCTGTTTCAGCTTTTTCTCAATTACTCCTGTAATTAAGACCCATTAACCCATGGCAGAGAATAAAATAAGAAAGCAGAAACAAAAATTAAAAAGCAGGGGGAGAGAAGCCCCTATTTGGCTTCCTTAATCATAAATTGCTTCAAATTCTTTCTGGAACAGCCAGTAGAAGGGAATTTATTAAGGAACTTGACAGCCTCTATGTAGTTTTGAGAAGAACATAAAGTTTTCAGACAATATTCCCATCAGGGATCCCAGTTGTAAACAGTCTGGATGTACCCACTTAATTACACGAAAACCTGGCTCGGTGCTCTGGGGAAGAATTAAAAACTGCTAAACCTGCATCCCACACTGGAAGTGGGATATTTAATCAAGTCAAAAGCTTCCTTGCACCCCATGGCCAGCCAAGTGCAAATCTAGGCTGTTCAATATTTTATTGCTGGGGGTGTTCTCTCCAGCCATATATCAGGGCATGGTAACAACAGCAGGAGGGTTTTTTTTTTTCTCTCAGGGAGGGTTGGACTCTGCTGGATGATTTTCTTGGGCACTTAGGGTGGTTTCTACGGAAAGGAGATCTCTGAAGTGGCCCTGGCTGAACTGTGTGAAGATGGTCTGGATGCTGCATGGGAAAGAAGAACTCCTAAACGTGCACCATTTTTTATTCTTTTTACACTGCCAGGCACCATTAACTGCATTAATGTAAAAAAATGAGGGCATTGTAGTAGCTCACTGACACACAGGCTATTTTTGCTCAAGCCCAAGGACACAGCTGAAAAAAAAAAAGAGAGAAAAAAACGGGGATTTTGCTTCAAAGCAAGCTCATATAACTGAAAAATATAGGGCTCCTCCTATGATGCTTGTGAAACCAGCTGCATTATTTACTTTTTAAATTTTTTTGACCACTTTTAGCACTCTTTCAGTGCTTTGGCAGGCAGGCTTGGACACTGTGTAAGTTTGTGCTGCATTTCAGGTCAACACAGCTCTTTATTGGCCATAAATTATTTGTGTGGTTTACAATGCCTGCACTCGAGGGCCATCATAAAAGCAGTTATGCACATAGGATGTCAAAAATACATTTTTCATACTTTGGAGATCTCCCTAAGGCCCTTGCTTAGGGATTATTGCACGCCTGTGTGCTGTAAAGTTAAATGATAGTCCTCTTCCTCAAATGTTTATCTCAAAATGAGCTAAATTCAGGTCGAAACCTTTCCAGACGTTAATGATCATTACCAAGTGTCATTGTCTTCAGCAGCTTAGCAGAGATAAGCTTTAAATGGAAAATTAATGGCTCTTCTGTAAGCAGAGACCTTGGGTTCAGCAGCTTGCAGGAGGCCACGTGCACTGATGGCACACAGAGATTCCCTGTTTTGCTGGCACCCACCCCAGGTGACAGCAGAGCTTTGGAAATGCCAGTTACTGAAAGGACCAGTGAACTGTGGGGTGTGAACACCCCTAAATCCAGCTCAGCCTTCCCCTCATTCCCTGAGCCCTGTCCCCACATCAGGTTGAGGCCAAGAATTAGCACAGGATGAGTCCAGAGTCAGTTAATTACTAGAGCAGGGTTCAGTTTGTTTACTGAAAAGCAAGTCAATAAATAACACTTTATCTTCCTCTCATTTGATGTCTTTTGAGATCTCCACCTTCCGCAGTGACCCGGTCTCCAGTGTTGCTCTTTGTATGTGTTTGTGACCTGTTTGAACTTGAAATGGCCTCTTGTTTCTTACCTTCTACAAAATACAAATACAAATACAGAGGAGGGGAATAAAGACTAATCACCCCAGCTGGGCAATTAGGAATTCCACACTAAATATCCCTCTGACTTTTCACCTTTCAGGGCTGAATTGTTCCAGTTATTGCTGCCCCTAAGGTGTGTCCAGATTAAAACTGTGGCTGACTCACATCACTGCAAAAGATTTGGAGTTTGCAGTCCAAAGGATAAATATAGAGCTGATGTGTCTCTCAGCCCCCAAAACTTTAAACTGCACTTCTTCTTTATGTCGTTATTAAAAGTGAACAGCAGCTGGTTGAAATAGATAATAGTTTTTATTTCAAGAGAAGCAAAATCAGGTTTATTGTGATAGAGGGCAGTCACTCAAGGACTTGTATCAGCAGATGTGGGGAGAAAGTGACATTTGGCAGGAAGGGCCAGGGAGAGAGGAAGGGAAGGAGGGAGGGAGTGATGCTGAGGTCAGTACATTTGTCAGTAAACTCAGCTCAGGGGCAGCCACAAGAGCAGTTCTGGTGCTGGCTCTGCCCTGTTCCCTTGAGACACTGTTGCTTGAGATTTTAAAACACTTTCAAGTAGAATCTGAAGCTACACAAGATTTTGGTGCCGTGTTCAGTTATCCCCCAAGGACTTGTACAGAAAAGATCAGGTTAAAGGAATTTCAAAGAAAAGCTGTATTAATTTAGGGACTGAGGAGATCTTGCTCAGTCACTGTGGTAGTTTTAAGACGTTTTGATGCAGCTGTTGTGAAGCCTGATGCTTGAAGCTCTTCACCTTACAGATGTTTTATCCTGTCCCTCAGTAAACTCCCCCAGCTGTTCCCTGGGTGTGTTCAGAGTGCCCTGCCATGGATAAACCATCCTTGAATTCTGAGAACAGATACCAAAATAGAGCCAAACAGTGAGAATGAGGTGTGGCTATGAGAGGGTTCTTTAGTGAAAGGACAGTTCCTGAATTACCAGGGCTGGGATCTCTGGCAGTCCTGCATGCTGAGGTGTGACCAAACCCTTTGGTTCGTGATCCACAGCCCACGTGGGCAGGGGATTTGGGGTTGGTTTTCAGGTATTTATTGCAGCTTTCTTAGTTAGAAACAAACAATATCTGAGCAGGTGATCACCTTAAAGCCATGAAAATTCCTGCAGACCCCTGTGTGGGAATGGGCATTACTCCCCTTGGACAGGTAATCCTTTGGAACATTTTTTCTCTGCCCATGCCAATGACTGATATTTAATGATTTCACTGCTGTGGGTCACTGTGATTCTCCTGTGTTCATTTATGCAGAGGAAATCAGCTCCTGATAAGAAGTTTTATAACTTTTGTAAGCAACCACGGCCTTGGCTGAACTGGGGGTTTCCTTCAAAAGTGTCATTTTGATCTATGAATCTTCTCTGTAATGAGAGCAGAGAATAAAGGCACCACAAGAAAGAAACTAATGAAAACAAAATCCAGCTGTAATGAGACCAGTAGGAAGAACAGGCTGTAGATAATTCTGCCTTCAAAAAGCTGACAGTTTAATTAAAATTCTTATTGGGAACGCTAGGTAATATAGCTTTGCATTTAATAGGAATATTTTGCAAAACAAGTGTGTGACTGTGTTTCAAAACATAAATTAATTGGTTGCTGGCTAGAAAAGTGACTGAGTGGGTGTTTGAGCCACCCTCCTGCACCAGTTGGTGTCCTGCCATGCTACAGGTGCTCACTTTGCATGGCCAGTTTTGTAAAATTGAGCTATTCTAATGTTTTCTTACTTCCAGGGAAGTCTGGAGCCTTACGTCATGAAAGGAAGGAAATAAAATATGAAAAAAAAAAAAGGTAATTAGTTTTTTCATTCTTATTGACACAAATCAAAGGTGTACGTACTGTCTTAAATTTTAATCAGAGTGAGGTGAGTTCCGGGTAAGATTCATTGGGAATGAAAAATGCAAACCTTTTCGAAAAGGAATGTTGATATTTTCCCTTAAAACCTCACAGACAGCAGTGTCTGAGCTTATCTTTGCAAAGTCCATGCAAAGCCTGGTGTCTGTCCTGCTTATCTCTTGCATGTTGTGGAGCTGCAGAATTCCTGCCAATCTTTATTTTACACCACCACGAGTGGGTGAGGATTAATCCAGCTTTGCAGCCGGGCTGAAAGAACAGAGGCAAAGTGATTTGCTCAAGGTCATTCAGAAGATTATTGGCAGAGCCGGGATTAAAATTTACTTTTTAAATCCTAAAAGATGAGCGTTTTTAAGAGGTCTGGGAGTGTGGGTGTGGGGGCATCTCTCATGAATTGTAGCAAAATTGAAACTCTTCTAGGCTTGTCTTGTCCACAGCAAACCACGTGGGCACAGGAGAAAAGAAATGGCATTTTTCGTTCTCTTTTGGCTTTCCTCTTTAAATTGTGGTGCTTCAAATCAGCTGTTAGGGCCAAACTCTTCAAAGTTTCCTTTCTCACACCCCCCTTCTTGGAATTCATGTTTGCCTAAAAGGGGAATGCAAAACCATGAGCCTTGCCTCATAATTCATAGTTCTGCGTGCTTTATTTTTAACCTCCCTATAAATTGCTGCTGGGGGAAGATTAGAGTGGATGTGGAAATCTGAGAGGTTTGAGAAATGCCTGTCTGTAAAGTCTGCTTTGATCATTTCAGCTGGCTCTCTGCCAAATTCGATTTGATTCTGCTGGTGAACTGCTCCCCAAGAAAATCCGAACAGTCCTAACAAAAAATCCAACCCCTTCAAGGGATGTGTGTCATTAGTGAGATGATTGTTGTTGTTGAACTGCAGGGGTTAAATCCCAGCGGTTCCCTGGATGGTTCCTGCAGGAGTTGGTTTCTATTTATTTTCTATATATTTTTATATATTTTTGAGTCAAACACCCTGAAGGATCAGGAAGCCAAAGGAGGGGAGAGAGTTGATTAGCTCTTGGTGCTGCTGGTTTGCCCCTGTTTTTCTGTGCAGGAACAAGAGTTTATATTCCGGTTCAGAGTTCAAGCAAACCTCCCGATAAAAAAAGGAACATAAAAGCTGAAAAGAGTATAGAGATGATTGTTAAACAGCTGAGCCTGCCAAATGTCTATAGAGGATCTGTGAGAGCATTAACAGAATAACAGTGCTTGGGATGCTTTGGTTTAAAATTTTATTGCGCTTATTTCATGCTTAAACCACATTTAAGGTTCCAACTTTAAAGTGTTTTGTAATGGATACATCTTGAGCAAACCTTTAGAGCAGAGTTCTTTATAGGTTCATTTAAAAGCTTCAAACCTCCTCACCCTCCAGTGTTTATTCCTCTGAACTCCACGATGCATTTTTGCTCTTCCTTGCACGAGGAGCTCTGCAGCCCAGTTCCTTCATCCTGATGCTGAAAGTTCCAATTTTATGTTACCAAGTGAATTTCTCCGTTTTCTGCTCTGCTGTGCCACAGAATTTCCCTTCTCAGGAAAACCAGAAGCAGCATAAATAGTTCCAAGTGTCACCAAGAAATTAAAGAAGCAGTTGACAACTCTTGTTGCTCAGGAATTCCAGTGCTGTTGAATTTTTGAGAACCTGTGGCTGTTGCAGGAGTAGAAACTCTTGGTAGCATTAAAATGCCTTGAGATTGTTATTGGATGTTGGAGCAGAGTGCAGCCCAGACATTAAAACATCTATTTATTCATGGCATCTGTAAATCACAGTTACCTTCAGGCTGTGCAATAGCTCATGGAAAGTCCAGGAAGAATAAATATTTCTGTGCAAGTGAAGAAAGAGCTGCATGAAATATCTGTTTGTTAATTCCTGGGATGGAATACTTAGGACTTTTGATAAAGAGAGCTCCAGGAAGAACTGTTCATCTTCAAGCTGATGTTCTGGTTATAATTTTGTGTCTATAGAAACTCTACTGGTTTGCAGATATAATAACATCAGCAAAGCTTGATTATGTCAATAACTTCCTGGGGATTCCACAGAAACAATTTAATTAAAGGGGAGGTGATCTGAAGATCTGGCATGAAAACACAGGAGTGCAGAGTGAGCTGAATCCGTAAATTTTTTAAACAATCAGCTTTTCCAAGTTGCTGAATTTGGGCAAGCTGCTTATTAGAGCACATATGGCCTCACATCTCTTTGTATGAGAACCTGTCTGCTTCCTGATCATTTTTGAAACAGCAGCTTGAGGCTGAGCCCTTGTCCAGCTGGGCTGGGCTGGGGACAGAACTGTGCCTCTGGAGTTTTGGGTGGGACATTCTGTCTTTTCTCTCCTGAAAGTGCTCCACAGGCTGGAAGGAGTTACACAAAGGACACAAAAATGAACAGAATTTGTGACATTTAACTGTGCCAATGGCTATGGATGTGCTGACCCTTCAAGTTCAAGCCCCAGTGAAAATCCCTCTGGATCACACCTGGAGCAAGTGGGACTTGCATGGCAGAACTTTGGGACTCTGGAGCTTGGATGAACAGTCTGCTGTAACTTTTCAGCTGCTCATCATCTGCAGAAATGGTTTCTTAGCAGAGGGATGATTTCCTGAGAGGTCTGGAAACAAAACCAAATCGAGGAGCCAACAGTAAAACTTAAACCCCAACAAGTCTTTAACTGTATCAGCTGTCTGGTTCCTACTTGGGACAGAAACGCTCCTTGGGCTGAGGAAAATTTTGGACAAAAAGTAAGAGAATAAGGGCACTAAAACATAGAGCTGCACTGAGAGCTGCATTTATTGGGAGCATGCTTTTGTCATATTTATTTAATTTGTAGAATGCTTTGGGTTGAAGGGACATTAAAGCTTCCACTATCCCAGGTTGCTCCAAGCCCTCAACGTCCAACCTGGCCTTGGGCACTTCCAGGGATGGCGAGTCCTAAAATTCCCTGGGTTTAAAAATTTCCTCACCAGCTTTCATTTCTACATCTCTCTAAGAGAAGCACAACCTTTCTGTCCTTGTAACTCTGTGACATACATTAAAAACTTTCACTGGGTTCTTCCAAACTGTGATGGAGAATTTGACAAAAGAGAAAAGAAGGTGGAAAAAAAAATTACTAAAAAGAAAGAAAAAAACCACGTTCTTAAATCAGAGACCTGTCAATAGCATCATGCAAACTAAATTTAACAGCTAATTTACTGGTGACAGAAATATAATCCATATAATTTATGCATCTAATATAATCTGTCATTTGTGTTTAAGGAGGAGAGCAAGGCAGCATCTAATAAAATGTAGAAGAAAAATGAGTTTGTGAGGTGAGTGACAGAAATGTTCATTACCTCAGTTCTTTCCTGCGGTGTTCCTCTCTTTTAAGGCAGGAATCTTAAGAATTTGATCCTTATGAAGTAGAAAATTACTGCTTGAAATGACATTTTTTTCTTCCCCTTTCTTGTCAAAACCTAAAATTGTTCCAGTTCAAAACCAATCAAAGAAGAAAGAGAAGATTCTGACTTCATCCCTGTCCAAAGAGAGCGAAGAGAGGAGAGGCCAAGGGCTCTCTCAGAGATGAGAGACCTGTGGAAGGCAATTTGAAATCACCATCAGTTATTCAGACTGTGCATTCACAGGTGAGGGAAGGAGGTTTGGACGTTCTGCAGCCTGTGCTGGGCAAGAGGAAACCCAAAATGCTGTGAAAGAACCCAGAATATGTGGTGCTGTAACATCCCCCCAAAAATGAGTTCATGGTGGAGCTGCAGCCGGAATCACAGAGCAGCAGTGCAGGGACTGGGGGGTATTGAGAAACACTTGGAGGAAAAGCTGAGGGAGATTGTGGATGGACATTCCCATTGTTTTTGTGCATGGCACGGGATGATGAATGATGTAAAAGCCCTAAAAACCAACAGCCCGTGGTTGTAGCAGCACAAACTGCTGAAGGCTCTTCACCCTAAGCCCAGGGCAGGTCAGAGATTTTGCTAATCGAGGCATTGGCTGCAGAGAAGTCAGAGAAAATGTGAAAATACTGCTGGGGCTCTCACTGGGACTGGCGTGTTCCCTGCTGAACCCTGATTTGGGATTTTTGCTCTCTGTAGGTTCTGCAGCCTCACAAGCTGCTTTCTGTGGTGACACAAAGAGTTTTAACCCTGTTAAAATTGACATGTTCCCTTCAAATGACCTCTTGTTTCTTATGTTCTACAAAGTACAAATACAAATACAGAGGAGGGGAATAAAGACTAATCACCCCAGCTGGGCAATTATGAATTCCACACTAAATATCCCTCTGACTTTTCACCTTTCAGGGCTGAATTGTTCCAGTTATCGCTGTCCCTAAGGTGTGTCCACATCAAAAGTGTGATTGAGTCACATCACTGCAAAAATGTTGGAATTTGCAGTCCAAAGGATATCTAAATATAGGGCTGGTGTATGTCTCATCCCTCAAAACTTTAAACTTTGAACCTTAAAGTGTAATTATTGCCTTGCTCTTCTTATAACTTTATATTTGCTAATACCATAATTTTAAAACTGCGCTGCACTTCTTCTTTATGTCGTTGTTAAAAGTGAACAGCAGCTGGTTGAAATAGAAGTTTTTATTTCAAGAGAAGAAAAGTCAGGTTTATTATGATAGAGGGCGATCACTCAAGGACTTGTATCAGCAGATGTGGGGAGAAAGTGACACTTGGGAGGAAGGGCCAGGGAGAGAGGAAGGGAGGGATTGCACCCTGATTTGGGGTTTTTGCTCTCTGTGGGCTCAGCAGCCTCACAAGCTGCTTTCTGTGGTGACACAGGAATTTTAACCCTGTTAATCTCGTATCTGAGGGAAGACACAGCTCCTCCAGTCAAGGGCATCTTACAGCAGTATAAAATAAGGAGCTTCTCTGCACATTTGCGTGGGAACAACTTTCTGAGAACCATAAATCTGGTGTAAAATCCTCCTGGCTGTGACAGACATTAATTCCTGTAACAATGTTTGCTATTTATTGCACGTTGGCATTTGGGAGTTCAGAGATCCCGCAGTACATTGCAGACAATGTGATATTTATGTGATGTGATAAACACATTTATCCATAGGCATTTCTCTATTAGATTAAGACAAACTGTTGATTTATAAAAGGGAAAAAAAATGTTGTGTTTGCAGAATAGACAATGGAGCACACAACCTCTGGCTTTTTGTTCATTTCTCTTGTAATCCTATTATATAATTCCTTTAAAGCAGAAGGCCAGCTCCCTTGCTAATTGTATTTATGATATTTATCACCAGCATGGAACAAATACAGCGTGTATTCTATAGGTTATTCTTCTAGAGACATGAAAGCTCAGAGTTCCCGTGGCAGTTTTTAAAACTAATACTTCTGGTTAAGTAATTTGAAAAAAAATTTAAATGCCTCAAACACCAGCATATTTAAGCTTGAATAAGCACCAACTTTAATCACTTTTATTTGAAATAAAAGAATGAAGCTGGGGATGCAGTTTTTCAACAAAATTATGGCTGGATGTGTCCCTTCAAGCAAATTTATTTCAGATGTTACTTTGGGGAAAGAGCTTATTACTCTAGATTTGCACAATGCGTTTTTCTACCCCCATAATCTGATTTTCTGTAGGGCCTTTTAAAATAAATTCCACTAAAATCATCGCTTTTGAGCTGGTTTCATGCCCATGTCATTGGCCATTTATTATTAAATGGGCATTTGTTTATCCAACTGGTTTTTAGGATCCTCAGTGAGGTTTGGGGTTATTCAGTTAGGAAAGCAAGTGACTTTGGAGCTGGGAATCCAAATAGGGACCTGGAGGAGCAGAAAAAAAATGTGGCAAGTACAGTGCAATTATCAGTACCTGAAACCTTTCCAAGAACATTTTCTCACAAAATAAATACCCAGTTTTGCCAAAATAGAAACTTTCCACGAGTCCATACCAACTTCAGGAAAAATGTAGTTGTGAAAGAAAAGTCAAAATGAGTCATTTCAAGAAATGTCAAAACATTTCTGAAGGAGAACGTGTGGGTTTGGTGGATTTTTTTGGGTTTTTTTTATGTGTGTTAATTTTGATACTATATCTTTTAAAACTACAGTACTGAAATCAAATATTTCACTTGACTCAAACTGCTCAATGGGGCAGCTCAAAGCATCCAGGAGGAAACCAGAGCTGAGTGAACCCCTTTAAACAGAATTATCTCATGGATGGTCTTTAAACAGAATTATCCCATGGATGGTCTTTAAACAGAATCATCCCATGGATGGTCTTTAAACAGAA
>QVAJ01000300.1:19758-31649 GCA_003546035.1 Mixornis gularis
TTTTATTTTATTTTATTTTATTTTATTTTATTTTATTTTATTTTATTTTATTTTATTTTATTTTATTTTATTGTCTGAAGTGCTACAGGTTCAGCAGTTGATGTCATTGATATTGTCCAACAGGTCCTGCCAAATCAATTAACGATAGTACTCAATTAATGATCAAATAATGTACTAAAAAAGAAAATAAATCAATTCCCAAATTGTGCCAAGGCAGGTGTTTTCTGCTCTAGAGTAATAATTGACA
Source organism: Mixornis gularis (assembly GCA_003546035.1). Taxonomy (NCBI): domain Eukaryota; kingdom Metazoa; phylum Chordata; class Aves; order Passeriformes; family Timaliidae; genus Mixornis; species Mixornis gularis. The sequence continues at coordinate 20,006 of QVAJ01000300.1, forward strand.
GAAGAACCGTGAGTGGGAATAGCAGAAGGAAAATTCATTATTTGAAAGGTTTTTGGAGCCTTTCAATGGAGTGAGCCCCATTTTTAAAGGTGTGGCAGATACATCCTCTCATACAGGTGAGGAAATAAATGAATTCATGGGATTTAATCAAAAATGTCAGAGGTCAGTCAAAACAAGTTCTGCACTTCACTTTTGATACGTAAAATATAAATTGGCATTGGTTTGGGGGATCTTGTACAGAACAGTTCCCAGTTTGCTGATTTCTCCCTCCTATAATAATCTTTGAGCACTTTTGGAGCTGCATGAACTTAGCAGTTGATTCAAAGTTAAACAAAAGGTGATGCAGGTGGAGAGAAAAAAAATTAAAATTTTATTAGCTTCATCTGCATCAATCCTGATATATTTCCCACTTCATCTTTCATTCAGCTGGAATTAAAAAATGCCGCCGTTCTTGACTAATTTTATTATTTTATAACTCGCTTCAAAAATTTATATAAACTCCAGATGCTCAGCATTTTTTGCAAATGTTGACCCGTGACTGGTCAATTTAAATTGCAACAATGTCAGACCTACCCCCCATAATTCACACGATGAAGGGCCTCATAAAATCTGAAAATCCACACGCCAGGAAGTGCAGAGGGAACAGGATCTTCCTCAGCTGTTGAAAAAGCAATAAAAGTGTTGCAGCATTTTTCTGTGAAGGAGCAATAACAAAATCTTTCCAGCCAATAGTCTGACTGGACTGTAAAGATTTTAAAGAACATTCAGGTTGCTTTATAGTAAAGTCATTTTCTGCCTGTATTTTAAACATAGCATAGAACTGGCGACCAGGCTGGGTAAATAACGAGGGGCCTGATCTGATATTTCTGTGCAATAATCTCTGCCAGGCTTGGATTTCCACAGCCTGTGCACAGGGAAGAAGGATTGGGATTAAAAGCAAAAATATTTTGTGCTCAATTTTGGATTAAAACCAAAAATATATCGTGGGTAAACAGATGCTCCCCAAACCACTTTGTGGGGTTTGCAGAATTACAGCAGCATTTTTCATCAGCACCTTTGCCCTTGAGTGGCTTCTCAGGCCATGTTGGAATCATCTTGAACTGTTCATTTTCTGCCTGCAATTAAAACTGTGGTTGAAGAATGAATATGACAACTTTTTTTTCCCTTTTTTTTTTCCCAAAATTGTTCTGAAATTTATTAAATGATGACCCGGGGAGAGAATGTTGCGAGTTTTATTAAAGCATGACCTGTGTCCACATGACTAAATGCCACCTCCCCTGACAGCCTGGATTGATTTGGGCTCTCCTGAACTGGTGCTGGTTTAATTGAGGCTATTTGGGGCCTCCATTGCTCCCCAAGGATAAAGCAGATAAAGCTCTAAGAACATTTGTTGCTCTGTGATGCTCTGCACGAAATAAACCCACACCAATCCACAAAATACTGTCTCATATGAATGATTTCATACCTCTTCCAGGACTGTCTGTGCAGTTCTCACCTCTGTGCTTGTCTGTAGGTTGGAATTGCATTTTCTTTTATGTAGAGCATAGGGAGGTACCAATAACTTATTTATATTTGCAGAGGTCTTGCTCTGACAAAGCACATAAGTCCCACATTGATCAGCAGGATTTAAGGGTGTGCAGCCCGAATTTTTAGTGATCAGTGGCAGTGGGGACAACTCTCTTTTGTAAGCTTCCCTTTAAATAGGAAAATTTATGTCAGGAAATTTGTCACCCATTTCTCCAACACTTAAATTATTTGCATTTCATAGTTAAACAGGTCGCTCCTGTGTAAGGGGAATGGGATTATTTTGCTTTGCTCGAAGGTTGAAGAGATTATGGTGCAGTTTTGGAGTCTTGGACAAAGCCTGGCACTCAGTTGGGGAGGGCAGAAATGACACATTAGAGCTGGGTGTCGTAAAGTGGGTTTAAAAATGGATCCATTTTAAGGAGGAAAAAAGGATGAAAGGCCGATAGACATGATGGCATTACTGCAGCAGCAGAGTGTGGCTGAGCAGAGGAAGAAAAGATTCCACAGCTTCAGCAGAAAGTACCCCCTAATTTAACATACTGATTATTATTTATATATATATACACACACTTACACACAGAGTTTTAGGATTTAGAAAAACCAAATGCTGCTGAGATCACCTAGAACCCACCCTCCAAGCAGAAAATTGGAGTGGCAGAGGAACTGCCTTTGCTCGAACAATTATAGAGCTTTCTGAGGGTGCTGAAATGAAAGCAATCAAAGGCTGGGCTGCCACTCCCTCCTGGCTGGATTGTAGCTCTTTGTGTTGGCTGCTTTCATTTTAGGCTAAAAAGGTGTCAGTAATAGTAGAAAAGCAGCATGCTGTAACCTCTTAAAAATAGCTAAAACTTGAGGCATCACCGTCACTCCCTTCCTCTCTCTCTGCTCGTCCGTTTAAGCAAAAGAATAACCGTGCAGGAAAATGGCAGGGAGGAAGCTGAGTGAAATCCTAAATAAAGATCACCCACAGGATCACAAGGGATCCAGCTTGGTTTTCAGCTGTTCCTTGCTGGAAAGGAGAAATTCTGCAGAGTTTTAAACTGCATGGATGGTTCTTCTAAAGAGGGTGAGAACAGAAGTGCAAACACCTCACTCCTCTCCCACTCCTGCCCAGCCAGCTTTAAATTTTCCCCTTAAATTTAGCATCGGTCTTGCACCACTCGGTTCACATTTTTCAAGCTGTTGTGAAATTTGCAGCCTTTCAATAATCTTTGTATTAATTTCCTCACACTGAAAATAAGTAATTACTCGCATTTTTCAAAATGTGTTCCAAATTAAGAGGCTACACTGCATCTTCCCTTGCTGGTTATTTCAGGAGAGCTAATCTACAACGTGGGTGACCTTTTCCAAATTTGGACCCATCTGGCATTTGCAAATGGAATTGAGTATTGATCTCCACCACTGTTAATTTATTGTTTAATTAAGAAATCATCGTGCTGTGATGTGGTTTGATTGCACATCCTTTTCCACATCAGCCAATTAACGTGGGGAGCCATCACAAAACTATCACTTTTTATTATTTTTGTTTAATGGAGCTTCCCAGAAATGGAGGTCTCCTCTCCTGGACTAATGGTTTGGAATGCACTTCAGCAGAAATGACCTGCAGGAGCTGCTGCAGAAAGTAAATTCTCAGTTTTTATCGTTTGGGGTGGACCAAGGTGCTGCTTCCTGCCCTTGATGGAGTTTCTGGAATTCTTCTGTGCACTCTATGAAATAGAGCAGTGCTTGTTAAGGACCAGTCAGAGCTGGGTTTGCTGTGCTGCCTTTGCTTATTTAGGGAGAAGAAACAATATTTCTGTCATGAGGCAGCACCATCAAGATTTCAGGGTTTAATTCCCTTCCTGTGGGTGAAAAATGTGAAAATATTTGCCAAAGTGTTTGTGTTTTGTGTATCTAAAAGTCTGCCTAAGCAAACCTGAGTTTCATGTGTTTTCTGCAGGACATTTGTGTCTTAAAAGACCTCACACCTCTCACAATAACTTATTGATCCTGCCTTGTGTTTTTAGGATTTTTTATTTTTAGTTGTTTCAACCAAGCTCTTAATGAAGTGTCTTCTGCCTCCTTAACCCCCCCACTTATTGTTCCACCCGAAATCTCCTGTGAATGAACACTGAAACTAAAAATCCTGGTTGGGATACTTGACCCAAGGACTTCTCTCACAGTCAGATCTTTGGGGAATATTAAAGTTATCTAAAATATTCTTGCTTGACCAGGCACCCCCAGGAGTGTTCAAGGAGCAGATTTGATCATGGGAAATTCAATTATAAACTAGCAACTTTAAAGCAAACATTTATTTTTAAAAGGCTGCAAAAGCAATGCAGGGAGAGGAGTGGAAGTGATTTTTTTCTTCTCTTCCTCTTCTTTAAAGTTTTACCTAAAAGAATCAATGTTTTTCCTATGCAACTTTTTTATTTCATAATTATGAAATCAACAGCTCTTCTGTAGAATCCATTTATTTTTCATTAGTCACTTTTAAGGCAAAAATGAATAATATTTATATATTTATCAAGTCATTTCTGACCACAATGAAAAGTTACCCGTAATATTTTGATTTATTAAAAGCAGATATATTTTTAATTACCAAATAATTTAGTAGAAATGAGTACATCTGGCACAAAAGCATCCAGAAATAAATCACAGTGGTGATAAATTTAATTTGGCCTAAACTTCAAACAGAAATTGTGATCAGATAATAACTTCAGCTTAGTTATTCAAGTCATCTTTGCAGTTCCAAGTCCACTCTAAAATAAATAGCCTGTCAAAACAGCACATTGTTAACAGCTCAGCCTTCAAGGAATTACAGGACCAGAAGCTCCCAAATTATGGCACTTTTGAAATGAGGAACAAATGACATCAGTTCAAGGAACATTGTTAGAAAACCTGGTATCACCCTGGTGAAGAAATAAAACCTTGGTAGTGGTTTTGTTGTTTTTTTTTTTGGAGGTAAAGGTTTGTGCAAAATTAGGACACTTTGGATTCAACCAATGAGAATCCAGTGAAAGCAAATTATCTTTGATCTTCTGAGCAGAGGCTGCAGTTTGGTGTTATTTAATATCTTGACTGTAGTTGGGAACAAAAGAGGAAGGGAGTCTGAAATAATCCCTCTCAACTGTATTTCTCGAGGGGGGGGAGGGAGATTCAACTCTTGGAAGAAAGAAAACAACACACTTTTACTTCTGATTGTGATAATGTTCTTTCCTCGGAATGCGAGTCCCTCAGCGATGCAGAACTGTGACAAAAGTGCACATGGGAAGGATTGAAAAGCTGCTGCTAAAACCAAAATTATGATCTAAAGCCCACTGAAATAGAAAAATGGGATTCTTCCTATTGACACCTCTGGCTTTTAGATCAGGCCCTTGATTTATTACCAGCGAAAAAGATCTTAAAATTTCAGATGCAGTGTCAAAAGCAGGTTTCCTTTTAATACCCCATAAAGCATGGAGGGTTAGAAAGCTGCAGAATGACCAGGTAAAGTAGAAAAGCAAATGCTTTTTTAGCAGGTCAGAGGAAGGTCACTTGTTTTACAGTTAAGAAATAAGCCCTCAATTGAGAGTGACAGCAGGAGTTTTACTCCTCCAGCCCACAGAAAGTGATGGCTGTCAGGGTAAACTGCATTCCAAAGGGCTCTCACCACTCTCAGGGCTGTGACATAAATTTTTAAGTGAGAGGAGAAGCTGGACAGGTGAGAAACAGTGGGAAGAGCTGGGTTTTAGGAAGGCAGAAGTCCTGAGCAGCAGTGGTGGATGTGCCTGGGATGCCCAGCGTTGGTCAGCCAGGATTTTTGGCAGGAGGAGGCTGCAAATTCCCCACTTCCCCCTGCACACAGAGAACGGCAGGAAAGAGTCCCCAGGTGAGGGGAGCTCCTGGTTTCCTTCAGCAAATCTTCTCCACACAAGTTTCCTGCTCCCTGGGAACCCTGAGGGCTGTTTTGAGCTGGGTTCATTGAAATTTCTGGTGTTAGAATTGTCCGATGAAGGCTCTGTGTGCCAAGGCGTCCCGGTTTGGAAAGACAAGTGTCTGCCAGGGAAAGCCTGAGCCTCCCTTGGAATGCAGAATGTAAACCCCCTCCATCTGAATTGTTACAATTTTGAAATTAAGGGGCTCTAAGACCAAGATATGGGAATATAAATAACAATTCTTTACTAGAAAATTTAAAATAAAAATGTAGAAGTACAGAAAACCAAACAAACAAAAAGAAAACACTGACAGTCAGAATACAGCCTGACACCCTGTTGGTCAGAGTGTTGGGAGCAGTCCTATCAAGTCCTCCTGCAGTGACAGATGTGGCTCTGTTGGAGCACAGATGATCCTGGAGAAGGGTCCAGTGGTGGTGAGATGGGTCTGGTCTCCCTCTGGCAATCCAGTGCAAACAGGCTGTGCTGGTGTTCTGAATCCCAGATTTTATCCAGGTAGGAATGCTGGGCTCCTCCCCCTGGGTGGAGCATCTCCCAATGGGATGATGTAATTGTATCAGCCATGCAGTGAGCCTCGATGGCCCATTAACAGCAGATATCCCCTGCAGGGAGGATGGGTCCTGGGAGGGATAAAGAAAAACACTGCCCCAGCCAGTTTCAACAGCTGGCCATAGAATACAGACTGCTGGTTACATCTTGCATTGCCACCCAAGACACCAGGCCAGCCAGAAATGGTGCTGAGCCTTTTCCCACTCTCCACGTGCACATCCCTGTCATTGTCCCCTTGATCACACAGGCAGCACCACTGATGAGGAGTTTTGTTCCTCTGCTCACCTGGGCAAACCTTTCAGCAACAACAAAACATCATCCCATTATTCCACCCCTGAATCCTCCAATTTCCTGTTGCCTGTGGTCCTGCTCTGGCAGGAGATGAGCCTGGGGCCCCCAGCCCTGCCTGTTTTACACACAGCTCCCCGCTTCACGACGTGACATCAACAAAGGGGGCATCTAAATAAAGCATTAATTCAGCATAAAGGGCTCCACAGTCACACCAGGTACTGAGATGTTATTGTAAATATTGCTGGGTTTACTTCACGTGGACCTGAGCAGTGCAGATATACCACAGCGTGCATTTAGAAAGCACTGGGATCATAAAAACTCACTTTTCATAACCATCTGACTATGATTAATTGTAACAATACAACTTATTAATTAAACTTGGGAAGCAGCATAATGGGAACTAGCATTCTCAATTCACTTGAATGAGTTTCAGCATTTATTCTGCAGCTCTTTTAATGAGATGCTGAAATCATCTGCGTATCAATCTATTCATTACCAGACGAGACGAATGCAACAATCCTAAGTATTCATGAAAATATCTTCATTAGAAAAATCATATAATTAACCTGGAGTGTTCTCTAAATGAAGCACCTCAAATGTTACATATTTTCTTTCATAATTGCGATTTGAGAATATTAGTTTCTCATTCTCCCTGATTATATTTAATGTAAAAATAGCATTCAGCGTGTTTTTAAATCTTTTGCACAAAAGAATGAACTTCAGGGAAATGCAAGAAAGGGGGGCAGTGTGGTTTTTGCTTTATTTGCTGTTAATGTCCATTATCAAAGACTGTACTTTAGCAAGAATTGATAATAACTTCAATAGCTTCAGTTATTGGTAATAAGTGGTTGTGGGCCCCATCTTTGTGCTGAAATGTACAAAAAAAAACAAAGAAGAAGAAAACACTGACAGAGCCAGAATACACTCTGTTGGTCAGGGTGTTGGTGTCAGTCCATTCAAGTCTTCCTGCTGTGACAGATGTGGTTCTGTTGGAGCAGAGATGATCCTGTAAAAGGGGGAAGTTTTTCTCTGAAGGTCCAGTGGTGCTGAGCTGGGTCTGATCTTCCTCTGGCAATCCAGTGCAAACAGGCTGTGCTGGTGTTCTGAATCCCAGGTTTTATCCAGGTGGGAATGCTGGGCTCCTCCCACTGGGTGGAGCATCTCCCAGTGGGATGATGTAATTGTATCAGCCATGCAGTGAGCCTCGATGGCCCATGAACAGCAGATATCCCCTGCAGGGAGGATGGGAAGAGATAAAGAAAACACATCCCCAGCCAGTTTCCACAGCTGGCAATAGGATACAAACTGCTGGTTACAGCCTGCATTGCCACCCAAGACACAAGGACATCTGCTCTAAGCAGGATGATGTGAGCAGTACACGTATCCTGACGTGAGCAGTACACGTATCCTGTTTATTTTCACCTCGAGAAAAGAGGATAAAAGGGAATGGGAACTGGAATGGAGAAACATGACAGGCACACTGTACAAACCTGACAGCTTGTAGGGAGTCTGACAGAGGAGCAGCACTGCTGATGTTCCTGGGAGCTCTGTTTGTCAGAGGGTGGGTGTGGAATTGTCTGGCAGAATTTGTAGGAATGCAGAGCCCCTTTTGATCTCTTTTGAAGATCTCTGAGTATTTTGCAAGCAGTAACACTCTGGTTTTTCCCACCCCTATTAATACAGAGGGATTTCACTGACTCTTAATTAAGTGTTAGAGTATGAGTATGCTTGTATATTGATGGTATGCTTCTCTCTAGAAGTCTGCAGAATTTTTGTAATAAGAATAGAGTTTGAAGCATCAATCCCTGTTCATTTATGAGGGTGCAGCACATAAGGAGTTAATAAAAGGAAAATTTTCGGTTCCTAGAGGGAGATGTGGACGTGACTTCAAACAAATCTGTGCCCAGCTGTAACAGGTGCCTGAATATTACCACTGTACCTGCTGGATGATCGTGATCTCTGTTTAAACAAAAGATTTCTTCTTTTTGATCCCTCTGTTTATCCTCCTTTCAATGAAGGATTTTCAGCTCATTTAATTAGAAGCTGCTCTCTAAGAAATTATTGGGACACCACAGCTTAACATTATAACTTTGAGCAATGATAATGAACTCCCTCAAGGAAATTGACTGGAATGCACTTCTTAAAATACATGTTATCATCAATCATTATCATCAACAGGTGAAATTCTCATGTTCTGGTGTCATTTTTTTTTTTTTTTAATCTAACACAACATGTGATCTCTTTCCTCTTGGTTTGGTAAGGAAACAGGATTTATGAATTCACTGTCTCTTTGTTCCTCTCAGAGCTTTGGATTCTATTAGCTATTTTCAGTGAAACTTGATAAAGATACAGATTTTTCTGTTTACACTTCTGCAAAAGGAGGCAGCTGGGCAGGGAGAAGAAAACCAGGCTGGTCTGGTGGGAGGTGTCCCTGCCCATGGCAGGGGATTGGAGTGAGATGGTTTTTAAGGTCCCTTCCCATCCAAACCATCCTGGGATTGAGTCTGTGTTGCCTTTTCTTACCAGACACCAGCCAATCTGCACAAGGCCATGGAGGTGATGGAGATTTATGAATAATTTATAGATTATTTATGATTTATGTTATATGTGGATAACAAGACAAAGGGCATTTTAATGCAGATATGACATATTTCTACTACTATTACCTCTGTAGGGGAATCCTACACTGCCTTGCCAAATTGGCATCTGCTGTTGCTCTGTGTTTTGAAGTTGTCTTTGAAATATTCCAATTTCCTCACTTTGGTCATTTCTGCCTTTCCCTGAGTTTGAAATTGTCCTTTGTGGAACTCCTACATGTGGTCAGAGGAAATTTGCTTCTGATTTTGGTGGGAAGAGAGACCTGAGGACAGTGAGAATTTATAGAATTCTAATTTTGTCATGCATCAGGGCTGTGTGGAGCCCAGACCAGCAAGGGAATGTAGAAAGACAAAGCAAGAGAAGACTGAAAAGCAAATCCTGTTCAGATATTGCAGCTCCACAAGAAGCAGGATTTAAGTCTGAATGTTCTACAATACAATTAAATCCAAACCTTGTGAAATCTAAATGTACTTATAGAAGGTTACTGATCATCCTGATACAAAGTTTTTTTGTGGGAACTGCAGAAGCTGAAGACTTCCTGGGAAAATTCCCATTTAAAGATCTGAAATCCTTGGGGATGTTGGCATCTCAAACCCCAGAGACCTTCAGCTTTACAGGGTGTCAGCTTTCCAAGCTGAGAAATCCAGAAACAATTCAGCAGCTTATTTCAACCTGAGGAAAGGAGGGAAAAAAATAAAGTTTTTACAGCTGCCATTCACTTTTGTGGGGTAGATCAGCTGCTTCCCAAAAACAACCTCAGAGGAACCCCATCATCATTTTCCCTTCATGCCCAGGGCCTGGAAGTCTGTTCCAGCACAATCCACAGGCACAGACCCCACTGCCTTGTTTTATCCTCTTGATAGAGCACACAGAGCTTTGTTGTCTCACTGCCTCTGGAGGGATTTCTCTGCTGGCCACAAAGAAATGACTTTGCAAGCAGTGGTTTTATCTCCACCCCACTGCCTCTCGTTTTCTTTGGCTCCAGGATTTCTCCTGCATTGATTCTGGAAGGTTTTTCCTACCACGCTCTGCTGGCTTGGGCACTTTCCTCACTCCAAATACTGAGACTAAAAAAAAACCCTAAAAAACCTCCCCCCCCAAAAAAAAAAACCCCAAACCTGCAAGCCCCTGATTTGACATTGTGAAATTTGTTGTGTTTAATGGGTTTTCTGCAAGAGGGGCTCATTGAAAGCTTTCTGTCTCTTGGTTTTCCTACAACTTCGTGGAGTTCAAAGGCTGCAGGAGCAACATTTTCAATCAGAGAGAAGCTTTTTATTTTCAGGGCTATAGAGGGAGCATTCTGAGTAGCCTTAATCACATCCATAAAGGTTTTTAGCATTTCTTTTGTGTGGTATTTTATGTGTCAACCACTGTAGTCAGACCCGTTCCTGAGATTGGAGATGGATCACATCGCAGAGTTGAGATGGGAAATTTACATCTTTATGGAAGATGTAAAGAGACCTGGAATATAAGAAAATGGGGCATTTTATTAAATGATGCATTAATGAGGCTTTCTATTTTCAGCCTAGCACCTGTTTATGCTGCCAGCACTGGAGTCCATGGGTGTAACATTCTCAAATTGAATACATGGCTTGTTCCTGCTCTTGTTACAGCCTGATTATTCTGGTGTAAATGCACCACTGCAGGTAAATTCTTTTTTTTTTTTATTATTATTGTAGAACAGCCATCTGTGTTTTTAAAGTCCTGATGAGGCTCTGAAAAGCCAAGCAGCATCAACTGCTTACAATAGCCCAATTTTGATAACTTTAGAATCAGAGCATTCAAAAATAATCTCCAGCAATAAGTGAAACTAGATTGTGTGGTGCGATGGGAGGCTTGTGTGCTGATTGGCTCTGCGTGCTCTCCTCAAGCCTCTTTTTCCCTCTGCTTGCCAAATTTAGGCATTAGATAAAAAGATTTTAAAATTGTGCCCTAGGCTCCACTTTGGTGGTCTTAATTATTTACTGCCTCCTTGCACGCAGCCTTCCCCACTTAAGTAATTGCACTAACAAATTACAGTATTAAAGTGTCTGTCTAAACAATTTGTAGGTGCAGCCTGATATTTAGATGCTTAAAGTGCTGCTCTGAAATCCACAGTTTATTGTGCGTGCGAAATTACACTTGAAAAAAGAAGGAACGCTCCTGAAAAATCAGGGTCATTTGTGTGAATATATCCAGTGGTTGGAAGCAGAGTAACTTGCATAATTATAGAGAAGTGCTGTGCTGGAACCCTGGGTAACTTCACCGGGGTCTGTGGTACCTGTCAGGAGGAATAAGATTCATTATAGCCTTTGCCTCTTAAAAAATACACCCCTAAGTGATGCCTTGTCTCCATCCTGCCTCTTTCCTGGGATTCAGTCTTGGCTGCAGACATTAATTTTACACTGGGCACTGCTATTTCCTCTCATTACTTTCACTTCTGGGAAGCACTTGAGGTACTAACCCAGCTGAGGGAAATAAAGGGCCTTGGCCAGGGTGACACTCACAGTCAGTGACAAACCCAGGCAAGGAACATGGATTTGTATTTTTACCTCAATAACTCCTTTGGAAAAACGTGTCTTTATCCCGTGTCTGTGTTCAGGATCATGTCCAGCACTGCAGGAAGGTGTGAACTCTTCGCTGGATGCTCTTAAATGGGAGGGTGGAATCCTTCAACACACTTCACTTGCCCTCAGAGGGACCAGAGCTGGACACAGCACTCAATGTTCATCCTAAACCGAGGGGCCAGAGCTGGACACAGCACTCAATGTCCATCCTAAACTGAG
>QVAJ01000300.1:31938-57065 GCA_003546035.1 Mixornis gularis
CTGGACACAGCACTCAATGTCCATCCTAAACTGAGACACCCAGAACTGGACACAGCACTCAGTGTCCATCCTAAACTGAGGGGCCAGAAGTTGGGGACATCTTCCTGTCCATACTGAAACCAGGCCTGGCTGAAGGTCCTTGACAGCAGAGACTTCAGCACACTAAAAACGAGCACAAATGCAGCATGAAGTAGTGAGGACTTGTATTTTGGGGAAGAGGGGGGATGATCGTAGCAGAAATTGTGGAGATTTATCTTTAAATTGAAGTATCTTGATACAGATCTGTGAGTAAGTGAGGGGATAATACAGAAAAAGGGTGAAAATCTAGCAAGAGCTGCTTTTTGTCATCTGATTTGGTATTCTCAACAGTGGCAGCTGATGTTTGAAAGCATTTGCATTGCATCTGTCCTTAATGTTCACAGTGAGATAACAGAAGCAGAGGGATCTGATCAAAGCACAGCCCTGTGCCTCCAATTCTGAAAGCAGCAAAATATTCCAGGAAAAAAATAAAAATGAGAAAGCTCAGGCAGGTGTATAGAAGCAAATTCACAGCAGATATGTGATGTCTGGGAGGAGATAGTGCAGAGGAAAGAGGTAAAAATGGGAGCTCTGGGTTTCATCTTTCTGGTCAGGTTGAATGGCAGACACAGTCTTTGCACTTAGTTAAGTCCAGCAGGGGAAGTGTTTGTCCATCTCTTGCAGGTGAGAGATGCCTGTAAACAAAGCAGTGAGGGGAGAGGAGGAGAAGAAGGGAGGACATGTCCCTGCATTTAGAGAGGGATATCACCAGGGCAGGCTGTGTGTGTTTGCAGCCCTTCAGGGAAGCAGAGATGACAGGCAGGTGATAGTGATCTGTGATTCCTTTTCCATCTTGGACTTCTGTACAACTTCTCCAAGGATTTCTGGGTAAAGAAATGGAGGAAAGATCAGTTCAGTTCTAAATCCGTATTTTCATAGTCTAAACGACATTGATATTTTTAATATAGATGGGGGTTTCATGCTGGATATTTCCTATGTGGTCTTTCTCTTTCAGGATAAATACCAAATTACCCAGCAAAATTCAAAGATGTAACAGTTTGGTGTTTTGGCATCGTGAGTTTGGTAACAGATTTGTTTCACAACGCCGTGGATAAAAGACAAAATTCAAAGAATAATTCAAAGAATTCAAAGTTAGTGGAACTCAAACTTATTAATGAGGCAAGTGTCCTTGTTGAGAGCAGAAACTTGCTCTGTGTGTGGAAGGCACTCCTGTTTTCTGAGCTTGTCAGTGCTGTAGAAGCTGCAGGGCTGAGTGAAAGAAGATGACACCACCCGAGGCACTTAAATGTTGTCTTTCCAGGCTATTGGAGCTGAGATAGATTAGACTGATCCCAAGAATAAAGCACTGGATGGGGAGCCAAGGGGCATCACTTCATTTCCCAGCCCTGAGACAGTTTTGTCCAACTGTCTCAGGCAAATCACTTCACGTCTGTGTCTATTTTCCCCTCTGCAGATTTGCAGGAGTGCTTTTCCACCTCATTGTGGTGGTGGTTTGATTTCTGGAGATCTTAACAGTAAAGTATGCAGTGTAGAAAACTTATTTTAAGAAATGTCACTTCATCAATAAGGGCCATGAGGAAATATTATGTCCTCAGGGGATTTCTGACGCCAGAACTGTGCTTTACTCCTCAGAACTTTAGAATAATGTTGACAAGTTTGAAACTGAAAGGTGCAACTTAACTGAAATCAAGGGAGCTCTCCCAAGAACTGATTTATTCAAATTGTTTGAAAAATGAGATACTTTTGGAGTGGTGACTGAGAGATCAGGAAATATTGTGGAAATCAGATCCGAGGCACACGGCACAGGGCTCCTGAAATGATATTTCATCTGACTGAGAGCAGAGGTGAGACCTTCACCTGATTCCTGAGGGGTGAAAGCCTGAGCTTGGTTGGTAGCAATGGGAATTGGGGTTGAAAGGATGCCTGCCCTGAGGGTGATGTGGGATTGTCCTGTGGTGAAAAACAGAAAACTCCTGAAAACACCACACAACATCTCCTTCTTTTTTCTACCTTCTGCTTTGCCCGAAGACTTCCAAATCTAAAAATTTAAATTTTAATAAAAAATTTAAAAATTCCCAAATCTAAATCCTCTGTGAGGGGAGGCAGGGGAAACAACCAATGTTTCCAAACACACCACTTCTGGTTCAGTATCACCTTCTGAAATGTTGTCAGTGTGGTTTCCGTCCCTCCCATGGCCCCTCTGCAGGTGAAATTCCCTTTGGCAAAGCCATGTCCAGCAGAGCTCCCAGGGAGTTAAGGGGTTAAAAAGTTAAGATTTTTATCTAGAAGGATAGAAGCAATTTATATTGATTAAGAGTTTGGAGTAGAAGCAAGGCAGGACAGTCAATAATTAGCAGATGGAGTAAGTCAGAGCAAGATCATGTATCACTTGCTTGGCTGAGTTGTGTTTGTAGGAGACAAGAAAGATGAGCCACGGTGAAGATGAAGAAACCATGGAGCACCTGGGCCCCAAAACCACTTAGAACCAGGCAGGAGAGCTTGGGCTGTGCCCAAGGGTCCAGAGAGGCTGCCAACAAGACAAAGGTGAAAAGTTCACTTTGAGGAAGACGCTTCTGACTTCATCCTTCAAGACCACTGACCCATTTCCAAACCCAGTTTGGGCGAAGGACTGGCAGGTCTGAAAGGACTTTGAGCTCATTTTAATGTGAGGCAGGGGTAGGTGGGGTCAGGTGATAAATATGGATAAACAGATGAGATAATTGAATGAAAATGGAAGATTTTTGTAGATAAATAGAGAACCAGAGCTCTGTGATTTTCACACACATCTCTGGGAGGTTTCTCCCCGTGTGCCCGGCGCTGAATTAAACATTTAATAACTTTCTAACTTTAACCAGTTGGAGAGGCTTGGTCCTTTATTTGCTTCACCAGGGAGGTTTAACCAGGCTGCTGGAGCTCACTGCTGTGACAGCAATTTATAACCTGTGAGCAGAACTCTGTGCTGATCACATCCATTCTCAAACCCACCACCAAGGCTGCTGCTCATCCACATTCCTGTTGGCAGCGTGTCATGGAAGCTCCATCCGTGTTAAAAGTGAGATGAATTCATTCCAGACTTGGCAGATCTGGCCTTAATCTGCACTCCCATCCACGCTCTGCAGGCTTCAGTGGGATCATCATGAAGCTGCCCTGTGTCCTGGGCATTTCGGGCTTTCCTTGAGTTTGGTTTTTACTGTGATCTGCATGGAATCATCCCAAATATTTTCTTTCTTACCTGGAGGAGCGGTCACAGAATCCCACCAGCTGTTTCTGAACATCCATTTCCTCACACTTGGGAGGGCTCCAGGCTGGTTCCCAGAGTGAAATGGGGACAGGACATTTGGGTTGGGGACACTGCAGCTCCTGGGGTGGCACTGCCTGGCTTGGCAAAGTAGGGCAGGGCTCTGGCTGCTGTGCTGCCCCAAACTGCCAGCAAAGGCAGGAAATTAAATGAATTCCAAACTCTTTTTTGAAACCCTTGTGGGGCTGGCACTCTCCCTCGTCTCCCTGCAATAAGGAAAGTCTTTAACTTTTTTAATTGCTTCCATTTTTTTTCTCCTTGATGGTGACATTTCTTCCCCAAGTGGCTCCAATGGTGGTTCATTTATCATTTTTTTCCCTTTCCCAAGCCCATGTGACTTTGTTTTCCTTAATTTTATTTAATTGATTATAACTAATTGACTCTCGCTTCAGGGAACAGAGGTTTCTGTGCCTGGTCTTAATTTATTTTTGGTGAAGTATTTTTCTTCCAGTCTAGGCCTGAGATACAAGGTTATATTTTAATAATAAAAAAAGAAGTGCTGAATGGAGAGATGCCTTACCACAGACTCAGTCTGTGGCCTTGGAAGGCACTGGGAACTCACCTGAATATCCATTAACTCTTCTGTCTGCTTTTGATTTCACCATGCCTTGGATGCCAGATCTCCTGGGAGAGAGATATCAGGCTTTTAGATTTTATCTAACAAAAACATTTCTTTTCTTTCCTTTCCTTTCTGGAGCATGCATATGTTGTATTGAAATCTAGGAACAAGGCACAGTCGTTTACTCCAAGGCTTCATCTCCACAGCACAATAGCAGTTTTGCTCTTTTAAAAGGGAAGGAAAACAGATTTCCTTGGCGGTGAAAATAATTTCAGTTCAATCTCTGGCATGTGGATAATTATATTTATTTTCTTATGTAAAATACTTGAAGATCCTGGAAAGAAAATATTGTTTATTTAAGAGATGCATGTAAAAAAAACCACTGGGTTTTTTTGAATTATGATGATACCAGAGGATCCTAGGAAAATTTTGTGGTGACAGGGAATTTCTGGTTGTGCTCTTCACACTTGCACACCTTCCCCTCCCCACACAATCTCTGCCACATTTTCTGCTCTGGGTTTTCGAGGACTCCAAGTCGTCCCTTGATTCTGAACAGATCTTGATGGAGCTTCCAGCAAATCTATTTATTTATAATTTTTGCTGTTCTGTGGTTTGTGTGCATGACCCCAAAGGGACGAGGGACAGTTCTCAGAGGCACAGCCCCGTTTCCATCCCGTGCCTCCCTCTCTGCTGCTGGTGATCATCACAGCGTCCTCTGCAGGTTTATCACAGACTGTGCAGGAGCCTTTGCTACGCCGTGAAAGCCAAGGGAATCTTAATTCTATTTTATTTGAATTTGTTTTGGTTTTTTAGTCCAGACGTTGTGCTTTGCCCAAGAGCACCATCTTCTGGCTCTCCGCTTCTGGGAGCTGAGCTGAATTCTGCTGCGAGGGGAGGGTGGTGAGGGGAAGTTAAAGCTGGTGAAGCTGTGCCTGGGGGGACTTTTGCTGTCGTTTCCTATTTAAAAAACCCAAAACTCGCTCTGAACCCTTTGCACGTGCTTTGGCACGGCCTCCTGACCTGCTCACTGCTGGCAGAGCCGGGGAGGGTCCTCAGAATTCCTTGTGATTCTTGGCTGACTTTGGGCACTCCTCTGCATGGTCCTGCTATTCCTGGTGTCCTTGCAGGGAGTTCCCACTTCTGGGCTCTTATGTGGTGGCTCTGGATTAATTTTATTCCTCAGAGCTGCTTTCTGACCATTAAAATCAGTTTATCTGGACCAGAAACACTCTGAACACCTCAAGAAGAATTTCTCTTAAGAGCTCATTTTGATCCCATATGAGATTATATCACTGATGTAAAATTGGTGAGAAATTTTTGGATGGAATTGATGATGGTTCAGGTGAAAAGAAGCATTAATAGCCTGTCTTTAAAAACTGTATGCATATGGACATTATTTCCAGAAGAATCTCTTTTGAATCAATGCCTCTGACACAGCAAAACCAGGTGGGAACATTAAATGTGAAAAGGACCCAATTAACAACCAGGTCAGGATAAAATTTAAATTCGTTTCAGCTCATAGATGCGCTCTTTCCACAGGCAACAATATAAACTTTTTTCCTATTGTTCCATTGCAATGTGAAAGATTAAGCCACATCTGGAAAGAAGTTCATCACAGAATTCCTGTCACTTGTTTGATGTTTTGGATAGAAGAGGAACAGGGAACTATCAAATATATCCCATCCATGTGTTCTAACTTTAAAAAAAAAAACCCCAACAAACCCCTGCAGTGAAATGTGCTGGGTGGAGATGCTCTGCACCGTTTTGCTATTTCATGAGTCATTGAAACCAGGGGAGATTTCACTTCTTGGGAGAAACTTTGGAGTTGCAAGGCCGGTTGAGCGTGGAAGAGATTTCCCTGGGCGCGGTGAATGTTTCCCCTCAGAGAACAGATTAGAGAAACGTCTGTCGTCTGTCCGGAGGGGTTTGTGTAGCTGAGGCTGCCTGGGGCAGGGAGATGCACTGAGTGACCTTTGAGGCTCCCTGGCAGCCCAATTTTGGGATTAATCCTGACACAGTTTGCGCTGCACTGCTCCGGGCCAGGATGTGAGCACTGGGCTGAGCATCACTCAGGGATTTTGCTCCAAGTGCCTGCACTGCAGAGCTGGTTCGGCCTGGAGGTGACTGAACTCCTGGGATGATCTCTGGCATCACTGGATGGTGCTGATCTCTGCCAGAGGCAGAAGGATGCCCCTGGTTCAGATTTGGGGTAGATTCTGCTAAACTCAGCTACAAAACCCTGCTGCTGCATCAAAACGTTGCTCAGCTCATGTTCGTGCCAGTGAAATCTTTATTCATGCCAGTGAAATCTTTTTTCAGGCCAGTGAAATCTTTATTAATTCCAGTGAAATCTTTATTAATGCCAGTGAAATCATTATTCAGGCCAGTGAAATCTTCATCCACCCCGTGTTCCTGTTCCCAACACTGCCCGTTGTCCTAGCAAGGCTAAATAAGACTGAGCTTTCCAGGGCATGTGTCTTCTTAGGTAAAACTGGAGAACTGAGCATGGCAAACCCCTGGGGTGGCTTTTTTGGAAGAGTTTAGGCACTGTTACAAGCACTGTCATCTCATGGGAAGAGATAAAATGGAGAATTTCTTTTGGGAACTCTTGGAGACCTCCAGTGCTGCAGTTATCACTCCCGAATCTCTCTGACTAACACAGATGCAGAGACAGAATCACAAGATCTTATCTCATGAATCTCATTAGAAAATGCCCACTGAAGTCTTTTCAAAGAGATTTTTTTCAAAGCTTCCATCTCCCTCTTCCTAAAAATGCATCCACCATGTTTCTGAATAAAATCAACGAGAATGTAATGCAGCCATCCTTTTATTCTTCTTTTTTTCTTCTTTCTTTTTTTTTTTTTTTTTAAATAGTTTCCCTTGAGAAACCAATATTTCACTGCCATGAGCCTGGAATAATAATGTTCAAGTTGAACATGGAAAACGTTGTTCAGCAGGACTCGCTCTGGGTCTTACACACTGTAAACGAGGTCATATATTCAAAAGGGATCCAAATGCTGAGGTTTCTGAGATGGGATTTGTATTGTGCTCTTGACAGGCAGTGTTTATGCCCGTGTAGAAAAGTTCCTTGCAGATTAAAGTTGCAGCAACTGCTACAACCAGCTCTTGGGTCTATTTTTTAAGCTGCATAATGTGCTGCTCAATATCCTTTGATTGTAGCAGAGATTTGGGTTTGATTTCAGGAATGTGTCCGTGTGTGAATGTGCTGCATGAGCTGCAAATCTATTATTTACAGCAGACACGGGGCTTTTCTTCACTGTTTTTAAGCCAATCCAGTGTGGTCCCTGTGCTGCAGCTCAGTGTGACACCATCTGGCAGCTCTGTGCTGATCCTAGACCTGTGTGAAAGCCACGAGCAGAAGTTCTAAAATTGTGATGTTTTGCTTTATTTTAGCAAATATCCTTCTGAGGCAGGATGAATTTTGCTGCAAAACCTCCTAATTTGCCTCTGTTCACTCATCCCCTACTCAACATTACGTGTAAGTGTGAAAAAAATAAAGAGAATTCCAACTGGCAACATTTGGGTCTGAAGGTTGAGCATCCACCAGCAGGAGATCATTGGAATAGCAGCACCTCAGCTTCATAATGGTTGAAATATATTTCAGTTTAAAGAGACAGGAGTGGCTGTTCCTTAAATTCATATTTGGATCCTAAACATCCCAGAAGCCCTGGAGATATCTGGAAATAGATTTAGCCTACTCCAGACCCCTGAAGTGTGTGAATATTGAGGTCATTTTAACCCCTTTTGTTTCATCACCTCGAAATATCTTTCCCCGTTCGTTTTTCTTCAGGGTGCCAAGGGGATTTGGAGGGATATGGAGTTACTGGGGGAAGGAGAGGAAAAGCAAGGATTTTGTCTGGATGTCACATGGCCTGGAGGCCTCAGGAAATGAAGTTATGACAGGGAGCAGTTTGTCTGTCTTGGAGGAGCTGTCCCTGCAGGCAGGATAAGGACTGTGGGTGACCTTTGTCCTCACGGATCTGCTGCTTCTCTCCATATTATTTCTAACTGTGAATTGTATGGCAAAAAGTACTTGTGTTCCTCTTGATGAGAGTGTTTACATGACCAGCATTTGTGATGCTTTTAAACCCGAGATTATTTAGTCTTCTAATTTTAGAGCTGTTCCCTTCTCTCCTCCATGCAAACCTGTTGTTAGAAATTGCAAATTGGCTCCAGCCTCAACTCAGCGAATTTAAAACAGTATGAAACTGATTTTTTAAAATGAGGAATTATTCTTCTCCTCTATGTTGCCTTTCATGCAGGCATATTCTTCACTGTGGGCAGTAAACACATCATGGATTACAGCTCCTCACAAGGTCCCAGCTTCCACAGGAAAGAAATTTGGGGAAATACAAAAAGGGTCTCATGAAGTAACGGTTTCAATCAGCAGATCAGTAAAGTGGGGAGGTGTTTGTGTGGCTGATCCCCTGCCCTGGGTTTGGGCTGGCAGTGGAGAGCTCTGGCCATCAAAAGAAGTTCTCAGTCTGTGAGGAGTAGGGAGGGGAACTCCCTAGTTCTAGTAGTGTGGGAGCTGCTGCTGTCAGGATTCACCTGCTCCACGTCTGGGCAGGACCTGGGGACACGGGCAGAGAGGTTAAAGGCTGGCTGCAGAATGTCAGACCTCTGCTCTGTGTTTGTCCTTTTGCCAAAACAGATTTCGTGCAGGGGAAAGCTCTCAGCTCCTAGTGCTGGAGAAATTTGTCTTCTGTAGTACAGCTGCTCTGGGAGATTCCTCTTGTTTTCTCGCCAGTCTCTCTCAGATCTTGTTTTTAATGAGGTTTCTTGCTCCAGAGAGTTACCACAGAAGGCCATTGGTCTGAACCTCTTCACTCCAGAAGAATGCATGAATAATTCAAGCCCATTAGCATTCATCCACCTCCCACTGAGGCTGTTGCCCAAACGAACTGACTCCTATCTTTTAAACTACTTATTCCTTCCTAACTACCTTTTTTCCCCTCTCCTTTTTCTCTTTTACACTCTACCTCCTCCTCTTGTTGAAAAAACCACCGGTTTGTAATGACAGCCTCTTCCACCAGGTTCCACAGGGAACGCTGGCTGCTGCTGTGGGGACCTTGCATGGCAAGAAAAATAGATTACTGCTCCACAGGCCAGCCTTGACCCCTGCTTTGAGGTCAGAAGTGATTTTGGCAAGGAGGATCTCTCAGCAGTGTTGTTCATGCCTCTGGGTTGGAAACCTCCCAGCAACAAGAGAGCAGGGAGCAACTCAGGGACCTTCCCCTCAGAAAGCACGGGACTTTGTCCACTAAAACAAATATTTCTGGCCAAGATGTTAGCTCCCCTCTGTTGGGGGACAAAGAGGATGTTGTCATCTCGATCAGGGAAGCTCTGAACTCAAGAGAAGCTGGTGATGGGAGACACTTCTCTGTTTATGGCCTCTGAAGAGGTCACTGTCAATTATTGCTTTGCTCTGGCATCACTCATTTCTTGGTAAGAGCATGTTAACGCCATTCACGAGTTTCTGGTGAGGATGTTTCCATCTCTGACCTGGGACACCTCAGTGGAGAACCTTTGCCTCTGTTTCTTGTCTTCACCACCCCCTGTGCCCCTCACTCCACAGCCTGCCCACGCTTTTTGCTTTTTCCCACTTTCACCTTCCTGTCTCGGTGCTGTTCGTTTTCCTTGTGAGGATAAAGCAGGCGGGAACAGCAGTTTTTGTTTGGGGTGGGTCAGGGGGAAGCACAGCTTTGCCATCCCTCCCTGTGGCACAGGGCTGGCAGTGCAGCCGGCTCTCCTGACTTTGGCAGTGACCTCCTGAGCGACTTTATCCTACAGGGACCCCAATTAGCAGCACATTAATCCAACGGGATTAGCTCCAGGCTGCTGAATTCCTGTGGTGGATCCTCAGAAAGGCCAGCCCCAGCCTGTCCTGGCTGGGTTGGGTATGAACGGGCACGGGGAAGGTGAACTATTCTGTATTCTATTACTTATCCCCTTGGGCCCTGCAGTCTTCCCCTGTAAGGCTGAACTTTAAATATGATAGTTATTAAGGCTTGTCCAGGCTTGAGATTTAGCTCATATAAATTCTGACAGGAACAAATGACCCTAAATTGTGACCAAATCTTTCTTTCTCCCCATTCTCTTGCCCTTCCAGGGGTGCTGCTCAGAGAGGAAACTGAATCAGAGCAGCTCGGGAAGACAAACAGCTGCCTTAAAACAAAGTTACCCAGATCTCTTCCTGATGTGAACATTTACTGCAACGTGCCACACTGCAGCTGAAAGCAAGATGTTTGTGGCAGATACTTTTCTACTTTAAATTGGCTTTTCAAGCAGGTAGCAAGTGGAGGGGAGTGGAGCATGGCAAGCTGCAGGCAGAGCTCAGGGGAGAGGGAGACGTGGTGGAATTCGGTTTCCTGGGTCAAGGCTCTATCAGATAACACAAGAAAGTGTTGATGGAAAAGCAGGTGGACCAAGACAGATCAGTGAAACGTGCAGGGAAGCAGCTGGATCTGGGAATTAAAGACACCAGGCACGAGGGACTCTGGGAATTATTTCTGATTGTGCTATTGAAGGGCAGATCATTTCCCCACTTGCTCTGCCCCACCTTTTTCTTTGTCCCATTCACGTGGCAATCAGCAAAGTGCAGCAACTGATGCCTCAAGTTTGAGCTTCCATGTTTTCAGATTCCGTGCTGCCCAGGGGTGCAGCTCTGAGCTCACAGTCAGTGTCACTCAGCTCTGCACACAGCAGGGACACAAAACAAATCCTTTTCCTGCTGCACACCAAGGACAACTTTCAGGCCCAAAAGCAAAAACAAGGGTGAGGTGAAGGGAGGAACAAGAAGGATGAGACCTCACAATCTGAAGCTGGAATTGGACAATTAAATCCCAATTTGCAAATAGACCAAAACTTGTGACTAGTTAGCCATTTTTTGTGATTCTTAGTCCATCCTGGATGTAGCCCTGGCCAGGCTCCTGTCCTGCCCAAGGTGAATCCTAAAGGCCTTTCAATAAATCTCTACTTTATTCTCCAGCTCTGTCCAGTCTGTTTCAGAGATCAAAGTGGGATTAATGGAAGGTCTGACTTGGCTCAAACTCAGGTCAGAGAATTGCAATGGCAATAGAAAACAAGGGCAGTGCTGGGGGTCTGATTTTTGGGGTGGGAGGGGTCCCTGCCAACACCCCAACCCATCCCAGCCCTTCTCCTGCCAGGAAGCAGCACAAGCCAGGCAGGCTGAGGCCAGTTTGGGGCTCACAGCAGCCCCAGCCCAAGGCTTTGCCCCTACCCGGGGCTGGAGGGGCAGCCCCGCTCAAGGCAGCCCGCAGAGCACATTTGTCAGCCCAATTAAATTAGCTGAGAGAGATCTCTTCTGTTAAATAGATGCAGCTTCCTTCCATATTCAAGGACTGTTCTCAAGGACTGTGTGTTCAGCATCCAGAGCCTGCCAGGGCTCTCTGATCTCGCTGGGGATCTGGAAGCACTCTCAGGAAGTAACTAAATACAGTTTTACCGAGGTTGAAACAACATGTCCTTTGACTGGAGATAATGGTGCTCCGCCGAGCTGAGCCTGCTCCCGGTCAATGGTGGCCGTGAAAACCCTCGCTGATGCTGCAGAGGGGAGAGAATAAAACCAAACCCTCCTGTGCCAAGTGATAAAACCTTTTGCATATGGTTATGCTGCTATCGTTTGCCCTTACAATGCCTTTCACAGAAGGATCTGGAGACATTTTCCAGACGTTAGTTAATTAATCTCCATAACATCCCTGTGAATTAGGTGACTTGTCTGCTATTTTACAGACGTGTGAGCTGAGGCGAGTAGAGGTTAAGTGTCTTTCCCGAAGTTAAGCAGTGAATTAGAGGGAAATGCTGGGAGTGAAGTGAAGGGCCACAATTCTGTTTCACAGCCCTGTTGTCTCACCAACACCGTGGTTTTTCTCACCAAGAAAGCTGCCTTGCCTCTGCACCCTGTCCTGTTGGACAGCAAAGTGGTGAAGTTCAAATATCTCTGTAGGGGGTTGCAAAACATTAGCTCATTACCAAGAATTTTACCTTTAATTTAAGCTCCTGACATGGATTCTTGGGTATGGAGTGGTAGATTGTGCTGTGTAAAACAGTGATTTCTTATTTAAGGCCAATTAAATCTTTCTCACGGGGGAACAAAATTGAGTTTAAAGACACCAACTGCATATGTATATTCTGACATGAAAGCATTAACACCTCAAACTGAAATGTATTTTTTTTTTTGAAAGGCTTCCAGGTTTGGCAGTATAGGCTCTCTTGTTCCTGAGAGAAATTGATTTTCTTCAAATGTTCAGCAGGATTTTTTTCTTATACTTCCCCCCACCCCATCAGAAGAAGGAATTACTGATTTGCTTCATATTTCAGCAGATATTCTGGAAGTCTGAGAACTCATGGTTTATATTTGCAACTTCTGACAAGCTGGGAAAAGGAAATAAGTATTCAATATCTGTCCCAATGGTATTGACTGTCCAGATCAATAACTGCAACACCATGGGCAGCACTCTTGTAGGGAGTTGCAGTTAGAGTTGCCACCTGCTTTTTGGCAAGTCCTGTGTTTACTGGCATAAAGCCCATTCATCTTTGAAACACTCCAGCTGCTGATGATCCATTCTGTTTTAATAAGGTGTTTAAAAACCTCCAGCTGTTTGTGAAGAACCAGCTCAGAGGAGATGATCACCGTGACAGGCACAAGGCGAGCGTGGGCCTCACAAACTCTCCATTGTGCCTCTGGTGATTAATATTGACACGCTGGGTTTGGCAGCTCTGGTGGGAGCAATCTGCTGCCAGATGGTGGGAGAATGGAGAGGGGCTGGAAGGGAAGGCAGAGGGATTCTCCACCTGCAGATCCACCCTCAGTGGCGCCCAGGCTGGCACAGGGAGGGTGGAGATGCACACTCAGCTCCTGCGTCCCGTCTTTTGTCCGTGGCAAACCCAGGAGAGGTCACCAGTTCCTCTCCCACTAGGGGGGAAAAAAAAAAAAGCATCCGTGGCCTCGTTCCAGCCCACAACAAATTACCTTTGTTCTCCCAATTAATTTAGCCTTCTGCTCAGTGCGAGGCACGTGTGTAATTAGCTCCAGAAAGGCAGAAATGTTATTTCAAAAAACTGCTTGAAACGTCCCAAAGAGGCACTGCAGCAGCCTTTACCCAGTGTTCCTTTATCTCCATTCCCACTCTAATTACCAACGAGCCTCCTTGTTTAATGCTGTTTTATGGAGCTCTTCTTTTCTTCCCTCTTGCCATAAGAAAGTTGCTGATGTGGAAAAAAAGAAAGAGGGAAAGTGTCATGAGAAGAGTCATGGCAGACTGTGAGCTCACTTTGAAAAATCCCTTTTCAAAACTGAACTGGAGGATTGCTTTCTTTTTTTTTTTTTTTTTTTTTTTTAATGAAACCTCAAAACCCTGAGGGATAGGGGTGAATTCTCAGCAGAAGAACATTGACTCTGCCTTTCTTTCCCGGTTTTGCTTGGAAAAACAGGAGTAGCATGATGGGTGGAACGTCATTCCTCTTGATCACTTATTCTGTTAGGAGAGTGGCACAGTGCAGCTATAAAAGTACAACATAAATTTGACTTTCACTGGAATCAGAAATTGCACTCACCCTGTGTTTGTCAAGACCAAGTTTGAAATTCTAGCGCATACAGGAAAGCAGAAGGGTGTTATCACCCAAAAGTGAGATAACAGTGTGATCTGTGGCTCTCTTCTATGGATTCCCTGTCTCACCACCCCTGGAGTTATAGGTCTTTAATATTCCAAACTGTCACCTGAGCTGGGAGGAGGAGGAAGACATCAGCAATGCACCCATCCATCCCAGCTCACTCACGGTGCCAGCCCTCCAGAATAAAAGATTTATTCCCTCACACCATCGATTCTGCCTCGTGGAAGTGAGTTGGTTTTGATTTGTGCTGGGATAATAAAACACAAGAGGACTTTTAATTTTTTTTTTTTCCAGAGGAACAAAAAAATGATACGGATTCTTGATTTGTTTGGAAAGAAGCTTGAAACATTCTCTGTCTATTTTTGTAGGACAAAGTAAGCCAGAAGTGCTGTTCCCCGTTTGGTCACCAATACAATCTCATTGCTGAGCTTCTGACTGATTTAATGCTTCAATCACCAAATTTACAGTAAGGAAAATCCCTTCTGATTGCTGTCTTTATCCATAGCTGATGTTCAGCCTAGTCCTGGGTGGGAGCTGTGCTGTAAATGATCCCGTTCTGCTCAGTTTTAACACCAGGGGGAATTTGGCTGCAGCCTGACCCCAAAATGCAGCACGGGGGCACATCCACAGGGCTGCTTCCAGAGAAATGAGTCAGTCTGTCTCTTTTAGACTGAGGGCAGAGAGTCACAGCCCTCAGCAAAGAAAGCTGAACAAAGGAGAGCACACCAGGAGGAGACTGGCTGGGACAAACTGAAGGGTTGTGGCTTCGTTTGTTTGATTATGGAACTTGTAAAGTGTGTCCCCAAAGCCCAAGGAAAATGTGAGAGATGTCACTTCACCCCCAGACGGTCCCCCCTGACACACCCAGAGATCAGCCAGCACAGCCTGCAGGACAGTCCACTGCTGGGCTGGCAGCTGGCACCGAAAGCACCAGGGACTTTGGGACAGGAATGAACCACAGCACAGCCACTCGGCCCAATTTCCACCTCTCAGGAATTTGGGGAGGCAGATGGTCAATACCCAACCTACAGCTGGGCTGCTGAGCCTGGAAACCACCTTGGCTCCTGCCATCTGCTGGGGCCAGCAGAGACACTGACTGCAGGGGATCTGAGCACCTCATGAGCCCAGGAGCAGGATCTGAGCACCAGGAGCAGGATCTGAGCACCAGGAGCAGGATCTGAGCACCAGGAGCACCGGGAGCAGGGATTTGAGTACCCAGTGAGCACCAGGAGCAGAGATCTGAGCACCAGGAGCAGGGATCTGAGGATCTCATGAGTACCAGGAGCAGGATCTGAGCACCAAGAACAAGGACCTGAGCACCAGGAGCAGGGATCTGAGAACCCAATGGACATCAGGAGCACCAAGAGCACCAGAAGCAGGGATCTGAATATCTCATGATCACCAGGGGAAAGGATGTGAGAACCTAATGAGCACCAGGGGCAGGGATCCAAGCACCTAAGGAGACCACGAGCAGGGATCTGAACGTCTAAAGAACATCAAGAAGCAGAGACACTAAGCACCTAAATGAGCACCAGGAACAGGGATCCGAGCATCTCATGAGCACCAGGAGCAGAGATCCGAGCACCAGGAGCACCAGGAGCAGGGATCCGAGCACCAGGAGCAGGGATCTGAGCACCAGGAGCAGGGATCTGAGCACCAGGAGCAGGGATCCGAGCACCAGGAGCAGGGATCTGAACATCAGAAGCAGGGATCCGAGCACCAGGAGCACCAGGAGCAGAGATCCGAGCACCAGGAGCAGGGATCTCGGCTGTGTTTCAGCTCCAGAGCCCGATTCCTCCCTCAGCACGAGCTGCCTTCATTGCAGAGGGGACAGTGCCATCTACAGCCCCGACTCAGCCCGGCTGTGAGACCTCCCTCAGAAATGTGAGAGGATCTGGTGCATTTATCAATTTATCCCCGTGCTGACTATTTAAGGCAGCACTTTCTGAGCCCTCCCGTGGGCTCTGTCCAGTGCTGAACACCCTAACAGTAAATATAATGGACAACAACACAACAGCCACACAAACAATTCAGGAATCACATTATCCCAACCACTCTCCTCGATGGTTTTGTGTTATTTTGAAGACTCTTTGACAGGATTCGTAGAAAATGCCTGATCTTTATCCAAATCACACATATTTCCATCAGGTTTTGGGCTGTTCTGCAGGTGTAAAGCTCTTGAACTCTGAGGGATTTGTGAATGATTATTGCAGATATTGTGGCTGTGAAGCTTACAGAGACACAGAGATCACAGCTGGTCTGAGAGAGGAACACAGAATCTACTTGGTGGGCCAAAATCCCACAGCAAACGCAGGTTGATTCTAAACTCAAGCAAACACTGAGTCTTTCTGTAGGTAATTAATTAAATAGTCTTTTCCTGGGTGTTTTTAAAGGCTGTACACACCTGCCATCCAGAGGAGAAATGGGTGAGATTTGCTCTGTTGGTGTCACCTGGGAGGTTTCTGTCCCACAGGCTCTGGCGTTGATGGTTCTGAAAGTTTCAGTGCTGCTCCACTTCTTCCCTTCAGGCAATAAACCTGTGCCTGCTCTTTGGAACAGGGAAAAATCCATGGAATGGAGGCTCTGATTCCAGTGGAACAGCTGCACATCTGTGGGTTGTGGGAGTAGCTTACTAAAGGCTGTAGAGGAAGGGAAGTTTGGCTCTGTTTTGTTCCAAAATTCAAGGTTGGGGTGGGTCTGGCCCATGTGGTCCCTTCAGAAGAGAATCAGTTCCAGCAGCTGCACCTGAAAAGTGGTAAAACCAAAGCAATGGCTAAAGAAGATTTATGTGCTTTAAGTTTACTCCAAAAAACCTGGACTAATTTCATTCTGAAGCAAAGTTTCAGCTCTAGTAAGCTCCTGTAATAGAAATGTAGCACCAGTCTGCTCAGGAAAAAATAAACAAAAAACCAAAAAACCCCCCATTTCTGCTCCTGAAGCTATAGAAATATCTCCTGTGTTAGCAAGGCTTTTGCCACTCAGTTGACAATTCAGTTCTAGGCAGTGGAGCACAGTGGGAATCAAATCAGGTCACATCACCATAGGAGGAGGATTTAACATGGTAATGAGTAAGATGGAGTGATGTTTAAACAGCAAGAGATATTTGGGTGAAGATTAAAGGATTTTTAGTCATGGATCCAAATTCCTTGGTTAAATAAAATTTCCGGTGGCATTTGTACAACAATTCTGGGGAATTACACTGTGTGTGTTTAGTTTGTGGTAAAGCTTAACCTGTAGGATGTCCTACAAAGTACAGGAGTCGTTTTTATCATTAAAAAGTGGACCTGCTTGACCTCTTCTCACTGTTTCTGGTCTTTGACCTTGGCCTGCACCATCCAAAGCCCAAAGAATGAAAGGATCAGCATCATCCTTGAGGATGGTCAAGCTGGAATGCTCCAGGATCATAAACCCACTGGGATTTCTATGGTAAGAGTTAAACTAAGCCTGTCAGACCTCATGGCATAGTTATTGTTTGGTGCACACTGAGGGGCAGCTGACTTCTCCAGGTACTTTCTAGGGTTTTTTTTTTTCAATTATTCTAAAGATAGAATCAGAGCAAGGCAAGCTAGAAAACCCCTGCTGTGCTGAGTTTGTGGCTACCAGGTCCAGTTCCCCACAGAATAAAACCAATCAGTGTTTGAGTGGGCTGGCATTGTGTGGCCACAGCCTTTCCCATCTTTAAAGAAAATTTCCAGTAATTATACATTTGTGCTGTGCTTGGAGTGCTCGTTCACCCATCACCTTGGGGCTGCAGATACTGCCTGTAGTACCCTGGGGTGCAGCATTTATCATCCCAGTCCTGGCAGCCAGACCGTGTGCCCTCAACCCTTCCTCCCTCCCACAGCTCAAACTCTCTGTTTATCTCCAAACAATTTTTTTTTCTACTCAGGCTCAGTTAATACATGCTAACCTTAGTGTAAACTTTTTTTTTTTTTCCCCCCCAGATAAACTCCCTCAGGAAAACTTTCTGCTTGATTTTTGAGGAGTTGCTTAGCTGTAATCACGGAGAATTCTCAGGGTTTCGAGCCGTGTGCCTCCTGCAGAGGTGTTCTGCCTGCTAATGACAGCCACTCAAGCTGCTCATTTTGCTTAGGCAAGGCCACTTGAAGGACAGCTCCCTGCTTTTGCCATCCCTTCCCATCCTGGGCACGAGAAACTGCAGAACTTTTGCAAAATGTCACAGTCCTTTCCCTGGAAAATACATTGAGCCGCTCGTTTCTGTGGGTTTTGAGAGGTTGCTGTGAGGAGATATTTCCATCCTTTTCTGAGGCAAGCTGTAAATCAGTAGAGAAAAAGACTAACTGATACCAAAAATGAAAAGCTTTCTGCCCTAGGAGTGAGGATTCATTATATAAACACCAGGCAGTCTTTAAGAGCGAATTTGGAGTTCGCAGCGAAAATAACTGCTCACTTAGTTCCTGGCAAAGCTGCCTCCAAATTATCTGCTGCTTTTCATAGGAATTCAGGCTTATTCAGCTGGGTTTTTTTGAGAAAGCCCTGCTGCAGACACAGAAAAGGTGGCTGTTGTGCCACTGTGGAGCTTCACACATCACTTCTGCCTTCTCTGAGGCCTCGTAAATCCCATTTCCAGTGCAAGTCCCTCTGTCCCCTGAGATGGGCACTGCCTGTGGGTGGCTGGCACTGAATTCCACGTGTTTATTTGAAGGGGGACATGCCTTGGGAAGGGTGAGCTGGAACAGAGACTGGACAGAGCCAGAGAATA
Source organism: Mixornis gularis (assembly GCA_003546035.1). NCBI lineage: Eukaryota > Metazoa > Chordata > Aves > Passeriformes > Timaliidae > Mixornis > Mixornis gularis. The sequence continues at coordinate 50,215 of QVAJ01000300.1, forward strand.
AAGTAGAGATTTATTGAAAGGCCTTTAGGGTACACCTTGGGCAGGACAAGAGCCTGGCCAGGGCTACACCCAAGGTGCACCCAAAATGGTCACAAAATGGACCCAAAATGGTCACAAAATGGACAAACAGTCACGAGGTCTCACATTTTTATAAGCTTTGGTCCATTTGCATATTGGGGTTTAATTACAGCTCCAGGTTGTGAGGTCTCATCCTTCTTGTTCCTCCTTCCAGCCACCCTTGTTTGTGCTTTTGGGCCTGAAAGTTGTCCTTGGTGTGCAGCAGGAAAAGGATTTGTTTTGTGTCCCTGCTGTGTGCAGAGCTGAGTGACACTGACTGTGAGCTCAGAGCTGCACCCCTGGGCAGCACAGAACCTGAAATACATGAAAGCTCAAACTTGAGGCATCATTTCTCCCCTTAAGGCATCAGGGGAAAGACTTGTGTCTAATCCAGCTGGAGTTTGAGCCAGGGGTTCATTGTCTCCCACCTCCCTGAGCCTCATGGAAATATCCCTGTGAGGGAATTTGGGAAGGACATGAACAGTTCCCCCTGTGCCTGCTGCCAAGGGCACAGGTGTGTGCTCTGCCCCTCTGGTGGGCAAGGGCTTGGTCTGGGAATGCAGATTTCAACATCAGACTGTGTTTAGACACAAAGTGTCTGGGACAGGAAAAGGTAATGGATCCCTTGATGGGCTTCACACAGGCAATTAATAAACATTAATGACACGGGCATGGCAGCATTGCCCACCAGCTAAATCCCTACAAAATAAGCTTGTCCATGAATTTCCCTCCTTCCTTTGCCAGAGCAGGGAACACAGAATCATTTCTCCTGCCCGGGTGCTCCTGTGTCCATGTTTATCCAGAATAAAGATAAACATAAAGAATAAAGGGAAAGACTAGAGCCCATGGCTGTGTCAGGGGCTGCAAACCCTGCACCACTGACCCCATCCCTAATTCCTGCTCATCCCAGGGCTGGGCACAGCCAAACAAAGAGGAGCCTTTGCAGGAAAAAAGGAGGATGAGCAGAGATCCCTGGCAGCCTCAGCTGTCTGGATGCCAGGATTCCTGTGGAATGGAGTTTGCTCTCCCTGCCCACCCACACAGATCAGCTTGAAGGGATTTAATTGATGCCTGACAACTTTTAACTTTTAACTGCCCCTCCATCCTCCCTGTAGAGCTCCACATTCATCTGGTACTGATGTTAAATAATCTTTTTTTTTTTTTTCCCAGGTATAAAACGTGGGGTTCCAGTGGGTGAAAGCAGCAGGAAAAGCCAGCGGGGTGAGAACGTTTGGGGATTAAACATGGCCGAGAGAGATTTCAAATTCCAATCATGACTTTTTTTCTGAAGTATTTGTTCTGCCCTATCAGCTAATACAGCAATGGTGCATGCATTAACATCCTGAAATTGAAACAAAGATCAAGGGTATAGGGTACAAATTGGTTTTGGAGCATAACATTAAATAATCAAACCACGCTGGAGCAGCCTCTGTGACAAATGACTTACATTTTTGGTGCTGCTTTTTAAATGTGATTATGCATTTTAATTGTTTAACTTCAGCCTGTGGAGTATTTTCAAAGATGTTTTAAAATAACTTACGGCGTGAAAAGCCTCCTGGTTTTTAAATACGCCTCGGGTTCAATGAATTTGTTTTTAATTTTGTGTGATGTGTGAAGCAGTGACTTTGTTCACTGCTTCCAAGGGGGTGGAGCAGGATTTGCTAAAACACTCTGGATTGACGAGGCTACAAATGTGTACAGACAGTAGAAATTTCCATTCAGTTTGCTGTTTTGTTACTCTGGAAGAACACAGAGCTCCATAAACATCGTGTTTGCAAGAAAAAGAATCTTCAAGGCCAGCATGGACAGGGCTTGGAGCACCCTGGGACAGTGGAAGGTGTCCCTGCCCATGGCAGAGGGGGAATAGGATGAGCTTTAAGCTCCCTTCACCCCAAACCACCCTGGGATTCTGTGAGTGTGACTCTCCTGCTGCTCTGAGCCTGACAGGGAAGAGCTCTGGGACATAAAGGGACTGTGGATAAACAGGAAAAGGTGATGGGCTTGTCTCCACTCCTTCAGCCATTCACCTCCTCCTCCCCTGCAGGAACCCTGTCTCCAGCTCCAGCTGTCCCAAGTGCAGAACCTCAGGGCAAGTCCATGCCAGCAGCGTCCAATCCCCTCCCAGGAGCACGGGGCATGAGGGGGTTAATCTGGGAACACACCCCACAAGCTCAATAAGGAGTGAAAACTGACTCTTAAACATGTGCTTTATTTGTTTGTGCTCCTCGCTATCCAGAGAGCAGAAAACCATCATTGGTTGTGGCAACTGTCAGCATTTGTAACCAAGTTCTCGGCCAAAACGCATCTGTCCAGATGTGCAATATCCGCATGGCAGCAGCATGTGCCTCGTTACTGCCCCAACATCTGACCCCCAGATTAATGGCAACTGAGTAATTAACGTGAGCAGCCCTGCTCCTCTCGGTCACTGTGCCACTAGAAGGCACTATCTGCTAGAAAGTTGGGAAAAGAGAAGCGCTTTATTCGATAATTCCATGTGGACACCTCCAGGGAAAGTGCAGGTGTAGCGTTAGAGAAACTCGGGATGTGTCTCTGCCTGGGGTTGCAGCTGTTTCCCAGCCAAACAGAATTAACATTATTTCCCTTTGGAAGGCAGTGCCAAATGTATTTCCAGCGTCAATGACTGAATTCCCTGAGTTTTGCAGGCTGGAGGAAGAGCCAGTGAGTGACTTCAGCCCCCGCCCAGGGTTTGGAGGACAGGCAGGTCACACCTGATTTCCACGGGAACCTCTGGCAAACCAATTCCCTGCGGCTCAGCCACATGAGAAAGGGAACCGAGGGGACTTTCCTGGGGGTGTTGAGAGAGTAAATCCAGACAAGGAGAGGAAATCAGCTGGCACAAAGGCTCCCTGCCAAAACCAGAGTGCCAGAGCGGCAGGATGGAGTCCAACAATCCCCACAGGCAGTGACACCTGCCAGGACCTGGGCTCACCCTGTGCAAAGGGGGGTTCCAGGTCCTTGCAGGGGTGAGTGGCACAGGTCACTGTGTCACTGGCTCTCACCAGCTCCATTTAGTCCCTGCACCAGATGCTCTTGGCTGAAAGCTGCATGTGCAGTTTTATTTACTGGACACTGTCTTTATTTAGTGTACACTGGGCAGAGATTAAATGAAAAATCCTCTTAAGGATATCATAATTCTGGATGGTTTATTAGTAGGCCCAAGCGTTTCAAAACATGCATTTATTTATTTCCTCTGTCCAGAGTAACATCCCTGCCATAAAGACAGGAATTGAGACAGCAGGAGAGATGAAACCACAGTGTCAAATTTATTTGTGCTGCCCAGTGCAAGATCCACAGGCCACACAGCTCCTGTGATATTTGACTTATTTCTCAGGTCTTAATTCCAGCATTCAGAAACAGCACTGCTGTTAAAGACTGACTGCACAATCTGAACACTGGCATGATGCCACTCCTAATTTCTGTCACTGAAAAACACTGATTTTATTTGCTGTTCCTAATGCAGATCTTTTGTGAAGGAGCATCTACACTTTGTAGGTATCTAGATGTTGGGATTCTGTAGGTGCAGGGAAGAGCAGTTAAAATCAGTGAACTGTTACATTTATGAGGGGAAAATATCCCTGCTGAACAACGATTGGAATCTTTCCACTGACTGGAAAAATGCAGCTGCTTCTTACAGCTGAAATCATTTTCCTGGAAGTTATTGTGGCAGAATAAACTTGAGGAAAGCAAAGACACTGCTGCTGCCCAGGGGAAGGTACACGAAAATTCAGCAATGACCATTTGTGCCCTGGGAGGAACACAGCCAGAGGAGGATTTATAATACTATATATCATATATAAGAGAATGTACACGTGTAAACATTACACAAAATGATTATCCACTTGAATGTACTTTCCTATATTCTAATTAGCTGCTAAAGTCCAGATCTGACAGGGCATGAATCATCACCTTTTTATTACACACAGCACACCCGGATTTTTAGACTGCATTCTGTGAGCAGCAGCTGTGCTAAAAGTCTTTTTATAACTCATAACTAAATACAATCTCCCACATAATTATATTCTTATGCTAGACTGTGCTTTAACACACATGACCTGACTATTTGTTACCACCTAACAGTTTATTAGATTTTTTTTTGAAACGACATTACAAAGGACCCAAGGCTGGTATTACAAGTATATATATATCAATACACTTCTCATGTTCACAAAATTCCCATTATTACGAGCTTTTATTACAGTGAGTTTAGAAAAATGACCTGTCATATTGCCTTCACAGCACTCAGGTGCTAATTTGGTGGCATTTTAAGGAGCAGTTGAAGTGTGGCACACCTGCAACTGCTGCCTGCCACTAGTGCTTGCTGAAATTTGCATTTGAAGCTGGAGAAGCATTGCAATGATTGTCAGAACAGCTGACACTGGTCATTTTTCCTCACAAGTGACACAGTACAGACTCTCTCAAATACACCTTCCATGGCCAAAAAGTAGTCAATCCATATCCAGGCCCGAAGATGTGGGATGTGGTTAGAAAAGCCAACACTTCTCTAAGTCAAACGTCTTGCAAGTTGTTATTCCAAGAGAAGCAAGGCTTTAAAAATTGACCTGAACTCTCTCCTTTTTTGTTCCTCATGTATCACTGCTTTGTTAGCAAACTGTTGTGTCCAACGAGGCAGTGATTCCCATGAAAACCCACTGAAAACAGACATCCCCACAGTCCCATTCCTGCTCTGTCCAGCACCAACCCCAGTTACTGATCAAAGGTGATACCAAAGGTGATACCTGGCAAAGCAGGGTGCTAAAAACCTTCAATCCCACAGAGAGATTGATCCCAGTTAACAGTTCCTTGTCTGCTTGGGGTGGCAGTGGGTGCTCAGATGTCTCTCGTGGCAAATCTGCATTTCTGGTTTATGCTCCAGGAACACACGGCTCAGGAGTAGGAGAGATGATTTGGATGTCCAGTGTCTCTCGTTTCCAAAAATCACCTTTATTACACGTATGAAAGACAACACAATCCTCAACTAGAGAGTGCCTGATGCTCAGAGCTACAATTAATGCAATTAATTAAGTTTCAATCTTGTGCTTCACTCCACAAACTCACGTAGGACAAGGCAAGATTCCCATTTGGAGGGAGTCACTAAATGCTGAGCTATCAAACATGAAACACATAGAAAAGTACAGGGAAGAGAAAAAAGTGACTCCACAGAAAAATACACCCAGGAGTTGAGATCCATAAGATCTTGTGTTTTAATAACACAAGCAAGTGATTCTCATAACAAGAATTCCAAAAAGTGAAATTACAGTACACCAATCAAGATAGAAACTACCCTACCCCGACTATACAAGGTACATTGGGAATGCAAGCTCTGTGACAATATAAAAATGCTTTCACACACTGGAGTTGCAAAAAGCCATTCTTTAATTCCAAGGATTTGTAGAAAAAAAAAAGAAATCATCTTCCATGATTCACCTTGATTCGTTGGCAACCTGTTGGGGGAAAATTAACAAGAGAGATTACTGAGAATTTAGAGGATCATGCTCATCAGAGATTTTCATTTGTGGGGTTCAGGCTAACGAGAATGACAATGAAGCCAGTGACAATTTGTATTTTTAACAAGGTAACACAAAAATAGACACCTTAACAGGCAAGAATATATCTGTTCCAAACAAACAGGCCCACTGCAATGTAGGGGCAAGTCAGCAATTAGAAATGCTGTAAGAACATATAATATAATAATAATAATGTAATTTACTTCTCAGTACATCTCTTTCTCCAGGGAGCAGTGCCCTGGGACATGGATTGCCCCATGCCTGAGTGTCCTCCCACACAGCCAGCACCTGCAGTGTGGGAGTCACTACTCCCTGCAGGCTCTAAGGTTACACACAGGAGGAATTTACAGCTGAGGGACAGTTAGTCCTAAGCAGCCTGTGGCTCCACCACTTCCTTGGGCACTCTGTTCCAAAGCTTTTCCATGGGGAAATTCCTGCTGATGTCCACCCTGAGCCTCCCCTGGCCCAGCCTGAGGCCGTTCCCTCTCCTCCTGTCCCTGTTCCCTGGGAGCAGAGCCCGACCCCCCGGCTGTCCCCTCCTGTCAGGGAGTTGTGCAGAGCCACAAGGTCCCTCCTGAGCCTCCTCTTCTCCAGGCTGAGCCTTCCCAGCAGCTCCTGGTGCTCCAGCTCCATTCCCTTCCCTGGCCATGCTCTCTCTCTCTCCCTCCAGCACGATTCTCCCCCTACACAATTCCTCTCCCAGAGCCCCCTCACAAACCAAGGAAAAGCTCCCTGTGTGCTGAAATCAGCAACTCCAACCCCCCCCAAGGCCAAGAAGTGACTGATTTACTTTAACCCTTGTTGGGGGCCGGGCTCTTGTTCTCCCCCTCCAGCTCCTCCACGCCCGCCTGCATCATGAGGTCGGCGATGTTCCGCTCCAGGTCGTCGATGCGGCAGCTCATGTCATCGACTGCCCGGGGGTCAAGGAAACAGGGGACACCGAGGGGACACTGCTCCAGCTCTGCCTGGCCTCTGGGAGACACGGCAGGGACCTCAGAGCCCGTCTCAGGGACCTCAGAGCCCCTCTCAGGGACCTCAGAGCCCCTCTCAGGGACCTCAGAGCCCCTCTCAGGGACCTCACAGCCCTTCTCAGGGACCTCACAGCCCTTCTCAGGGACCTCAGAGCCCCTCTCAGGGACCTCACAGCCCCCCTCAGGGACCTCACAGCCCCTCTCAGGGACCTCACAGCCCCCCTCAGGGACCTCACAGCCCCTCTCAGGGACCTCACAGCCCCCCTCAGGGACCTCAGAGCCCCTCTCAGGGACCTCA
>QVAJ01000300.1:82654-131094 GCA_003546035.1 Mixornis gularis
TGTGTGGATGTATTTGATAGGAATGCCAGCCTCAGTTCCCTGTGTAGATGTATTTGATGGGGGAGGCCCAGGTAATTTCCCTGTGTAGTTGTATTTGACAGGAATGCCAGGCTCAGTTCCCTGTGTGGATGTATTTGACGGGACACACCACTCTCAGTTCCCCGTGTAGATGTATTTGAGGGGGGACACGAGGCTCCCTGTGTTTGATGGGTGCTCCACTCTCAGTTCCCGGTGTAGATGTATTTGATGGGGGAGGCCTGTCCCTCCAGGCCCAGGCTGTCAGTCTCGTTGAAGGTGTCACTCTCCCCGGAGCGGTTGGCGTTCCTGGCCCGGCTCAGCCGTGACTGCAGCCGCTCGTGCTCCTTGCGCAGCTGGGAGTAGGAGTGGGAGAAGGTGTGGAATATCGAGGTGGCGGGGAAGGACATGATGAGGATCCCGCTGAGGATGCTGCTGAGGGCCACCATCTGGCCCGGCACGCTGCGCGGCACCATGTCCCCGTAGCCCACGGTGGTCATGGAGATGATGGCCCACCAGTACGAGGCGGGGATGCTGGTGAATTCCAGCACCCTGCCGGACTCGTTCTCGGCCAGGTACACCAGGGGGGAGAAGAGGGTGACGGCCACGCAGAGGAAGAGCAGCAGCAGGCCGAACTCCCGCGTGCACTTGCGCACGGTGAGGCCCAGGGTCTGCAGGCCCAGGGAGTGCCGGGCAAGGCGCATGACGTACAGGATCCTCAAGGCACGTAAAACCCGCAGCACCAAGCCCACCTTCTCCAGGTACGTGTTGCTGCTCGGCCTGTCCTCCTCCTCTCTGGGGTCGTCCTCGGAGAAGATGAGGGAGGCGTAGTAAGGGGAAATGGCCAAGAAGTCAATGATGTTCAGGGGGCCTTTGAAGAACTGACACTTGCTCCTGGCCTGGATGAAGCGGAGGCAGAACTCCAGGGAGAACCAAGCCACGCAGATGGTCTCGATGACGAAGATGTAATAGCACTTCTGGGAACACTCACCCTGGCACAAAGCAGAGAGGGAAATAAACAAAAGAACAGTCTGTGAACCGGCATATCCAAAAAACACTGAGGGAGAAGCAATATGGATCTGCCTGAGTCACTGGTACCAGAGATAAACAAACCCCAGCTCACAGGTAGTGTGGCAGCTGTCCTTCAGTTGTGTACAGAGAATACTGATAACATGAAACAGCTGAACAAACAGATCTACCCACCTGCCTCATTTTACTGTGTTGCTTCTTCCAACCTGCTCAAATGAAACCCATCTATGTATGAAATCCTGGCATGCAGGCTGTAAGTCCTGAACAATTCCCACTTTCTGCTGCACTTGGGAGTAACAAGTCTTTTTGTGTTATAGAGTTGGCCAGCAGAGGTTCCCCCTCAGGAGCGTGTTTCACCTTGCCCAACCCTCAGATCAATTTAGCTCTGTAGCACCATTTGGGGATTTTTCCTTTCTGCACAGTAAGCTGCCGAGTCCATATTTTACCCCTAAAATGAAACACCACAAAAGCTAATGAAGGCTTGGCCCTGCATGCAGGGTCAGGCTGTGGCTCCATTTGCAGTCAGGGCTGGGGTGCATTGATGTCTGCAGAGCTGCTGACTGGACTTGATGAGATTGCCTGCAATCAGCAGTTGTGTGATGCAGTGCTCACTCTTTCTGAGCCCTGAATTACTTGTACAGTGCAGCCTGGACTCTGCACAGACCTGCCTCTGGTCACTCCAGTGATGTGGCCTCTGAATTATTCATTGCTCCCATCAAGGTTTATTCAATTTTTTGTTTGCTGGGATGAATTCCCAGTACATGTGTTGTTTATTTGCCTTTAGACATTTGCAGGTGACATCTCTCTCAGATCATCATGGGGTTTTCCCTATTCCTTCCTTAGAAAATAGAAGAAAAGGAATTTTGTTTGCTGGAAGGTTTGACTATTAAGATGTAGGATGTCTTTTGAACTGAGCGTGAAATTTCCAGGTGTTGAAATGTAGAGACTGTTTGGGAGATTTTTAATTCCTGCCACCCTCAGTGACCTCAGTATTTCCTATGGAAATTTATATTTACTCAGTGAAGGCAATTTATGCTGTCAGCATAATGAGAACATGCTCATTGACTTCACTTTGGGAGATGGATTTCATCCCGAGAGTTTATATGTGAATGTTTTACATATTAGGAACATTTATACACATTATGGAATGCACCTGATTTGATTTATATAGAATATCCATCTCTAACCTCAGTCTCTTCAAACATTCTTCATCCTTTTGAATATCCTGCTCAAAAGCAGCAAATATTGAAATAAGGGGGGAAGGAAATACCAAGCAGCAAAGCCAATTTCTGTTTCTCCCAGTAGTTTTGAGGATTTTTACACCCCAGTGTTTTATGTTGCTCTCAGAACTGTTGTCCAAAGAACAAGCAGAACACTCTGACTTCAAATCTCTGCTCTCACCAAAATACTGATGCCCCTGTCTCAGTGGGAGATTTCAGATTTTTTTTTTTTTTTTTTGCCACCACATTCCCATTAGTTACTTTCAGCATGGCCCAAATACCCTGATCCATGAAAGGCTTTTTTTGCCTAAATGTCTGATAAAGAAACCTCTGTGCCACAACAACTTCTATACAATTCCTCTTTCTGAACAAACCAGACACATTTGGATATTCTGGTGTTCAGCACTGACCAACACAAACCACGACAAACTCCTTCCCTTGACCTCACCATTAACTAGAGTAGAATTTTGGGAGTTTATTTCCAGACCTTTGAGTCAAATTTTCACTGAGATCTTTCTCCTCCTGCTGCAGTTCTGCTCATGGTGGAGTGGGAGCTCCAAAAGCACTGAGCTGCTGTGGTGCTGCCTGTGAGCAAGAGGGGAAGATGAGGTTTTATTTATAACTGACCACAGCATATTTTGGGAGGGCTTTTTCAACAAAACCATCTGACATCAATCTGCACTCAACCTGTCACTGACTTTGATGGGGGAACAGTTATGACAGGCCCAGCAGTGAGTATGTAACTCTTTATACTTTATTCATCCTGCAGATTTACTTTTCGACAATGCAAGAATTTATCAGGATTTATGGAACTTGCCTCCAGCAGAAATTCTACAACCTATGATATAAATGTAATAAAATGAGTGCCTGGTATTGATCTTCTGCATGAAATGAGCATTTGGCTCAGCAATGAATGAAACAATATTTTGTGTGTAAAAAGATATATACTGAGCCTGGTGCCTGAAATATTGAGTGGTTTCTTAGATTTATAAACTACCTCAAAGGAGCAAAGGAGTTGTTTCAAACTCCTCTACCACCAAAGATAGTAAAAAAATTTCAAGTTTCCTTTTGACTATCCCCCTCTGGTGTATAAGAGAGTGGCTTATTTTCCCTGTTCTCTGATGTGCTGGAGTTTATGGTGTTACAGTGAGATTGCTCATTTTAGGGTATTTCTGTTAAATTCTCTTTAAATAGGGAAAAAAAAAAAAAAAAAGTAGGTTCATAATAAAATAGAAGAACAGCAGTATTGAGTCCAGTTAACCCAGTTCCCTCAACAGGTGCCCAAGGCAGCTCTCCTGGCTTCTGTTTTCCCCTCACAGAATCCCAGAATGGTTTGGGCAGAAGGGACATTAAAGACCAGGTTGCTCCAAGTCCAACCTGCCCTTGGGTACTTCCAGCGATGGGGCAGCAAAAAAGAAATTTATTCACTAATTGTGAGTTCCAGCTAAATGTGCTTGAGATATGTGCCGCTCACAAGATAAAAAGAGATAAATTTCCCGGCCTCTCAGTTTGCCAGGAAACATTAATTAAAGCTTAATGACATCTAGGATAACAAACAAAATCAGATCCCAGAGTTACGCAGCACTAGCCTAACTTATAACAGGTATAAATCTCATCCAGTGAAAATAATATCTTTACATGCATCAATAATTTTAATTATGCCCAGGGAGACGGAATCAGAATTTCCCCTGCAGAATACATCTCTCATCTCTCCATGCTGGTTTCCAGATGCTGCTCGCTTTTTTTATGTGTTCTAGACAGGGAAAAACTTTATTATTATTGAATAACTGTATGAAACCACCAAGGAACTGCTCTTGTTCCTTCAGGGTCTGCTCTGTGCTGATCACCTGTGTCTCACCTGTCTGTACTCTAAGATAATTCACAATTAAAATATGCTTTGGAAAACTTGTTCTGGCTCATTACCTGATCCACCAGTGAGTTTCCTGCTGCCAGAGATTTACCCCAACACCTTCTGCAGTGGATATTTACCCTTTATTCCCTCTCAATCTGAAGTACAATGAGGAAAGCAATCCTGTTGTTCCCATTGTGTTGGGAGTGCAGTGCTGCAGCTGTGTAAGGATAAAATTGGATAGTTACCAACTTTGTGCCGTGGGTGTGATTGATTCTAGGTGGAAGTTTATTGGCAGCAATCTGAGCCTGTTTTCTGTGGTGGGTAATTTGGGATTTCCCACAATCTATAAACAGGGTGGAGTCTGGGAGGTAGAACAAGCAAAAGTACAGTGTTTGCCATGATCTCCTTCCTGTTCTTTCCAGGGAACATTGTTCAGGATGGTTGTGGTTGTGGTGTTGGTTGCTAGCTGGAGCTCTGGCCGAAGGGCCGAGGCTGGGTGTGTCCCACTTAAGGGACACTGAGAGAGCAGACAGACACAGAAGCCATGAAGGGAGCTAATCTTCTTCTTTATTTACAGTTTCTACTTTTATACATATGTACAGAGGTCCAGACATTGGCTAGAGAGGTCACCACCTCTTAACCTGTATGGTGGACAGAACCATCACTCATCTCCTCTCTCAGAGGAGAAGAATGCAAACATTCCAAGAATAAACTTTGTTATCAGAAGGCTTTGTGAGAACTTCTGCACAGAGGCAGAAGCTGAAAACTTCAGGGCAACAGATGGTGTCAGTGATTCCAACTGTTTCTTGTGCCAAATGATCTATTCCCAAGTTAAACAGCAAAAGTTCCTCCAACGCTTGTAGAACACTTTGCTGATAAGCACAGCTTGATCAGTGTCTGGATTATTTCAGAATCATGTCATATTTCCAGAGATTTAGAGTGGAAATCAATTCATACCTCAGCACAAGGTATATATGTTACTTACACAGAACACTTGTGAGCAAGGAATCTCGTGTTATTTATGAAGCCAAGCTGATAAAAGTCCTTGAACCCAGCTGGAAGTCATGACAGAACCCCGGAATGCAAATGTGAAGGTTCTGGCTTCTTTTCCTCTGCCAAGGTCAGGATGAATAATGCACAGGAAATGTAGATTTCAAGTTTGGACTTGGATGTTTGTTATTTCTTATCTATTTACAGACTCACAAGGAGTGAGCTCCAACTAGCAAGTTAGAGAAAAAAGGTAAAATGGAGGACTTGTAACTCTTACCAAGGTTATTTAAACACTAATTACCCAATATCAAGGTCATACCTATATTATTTATATTTCTGACCCAATAATGATCACCCGAGGCCTGCAATGAGGACCTTTTTCACCCAATTACAGAAAACCACCCAAACCCATGAAGAAGAAGGAAGAAGAAGGTGAAGAAGAAGGAAGAAGAAGGTGAAGAAGGAGGACAAAGACAACACCCCAGATCCTCCATCTGGACTCACATGTATTACTATATACTAAAATCCCCAAATCCAAGTTTCCAGAATTCCAGCATGCAAACACTGTTATTCCCAGGGCATGTTGGTGGGAACCAGCTGGTTCATCATCATAAACAAATGAGCAATGGGCTGAAGGGATCCGAGCTCTGTTCCCAGCCAGCTCTGCCCGAGCTGCAGCAGTGATCACTCCTGAGGAAAGGCTGTCCTGGAGCTCAGTGCCCCACACCTAACAGCCATAACCAGGCAGGACAGGAGCTTAGAGAGCATGTTCTCCACCCTACTGGAGTCCTGGAGGAGTTTCCCTGCACACAGGACCTGCACCATCTCATCCCTCTGCAGAGAAAGGACAGTCTGCCAGAACGTCACAGCTCACACCGGGAGCGTGCCTGGCTCTGTGGCTGCTGCAAGGTCACAGTTCACATTTGCTAAATTTGTCCTGGCAGGAGCAGGTTTAGTTTGGCACAGCCAGGCTGCTGCTCAGATCCTTGCTGTGATGCACACACTGCTCTGTGGACAGAGGCCAGTGTCCACGGGAGTGGTGGCAGATGGGATCAGCCTGTGCTGTGCCTCCCGTCCTGCCTTCTGCCAGCTTGTGCTGTCCAGCACTTATCCCAGCAGGACTGCTCTTGCTGCAGCCTGGCCCTTTGGCCAAAATCAGCCAGCCCTCTAGGTGCAGGATTTGGACGTAAAACTGGCAGGAATTTCCCTCTCTAAGCCCAAGGTATCCATTTCCTGGGTGGGGGGCTGTTTTCCAGCCTTTTGCACTTCTCAGTCACACCTGGGCAGTGCATCCTGGTCTGGAGCTTCTCCCTGAGCAATTCCCTTTGTGTGAAAAACACAAACTAATGAGATGGTGAAAAAATGAGCTTTGCTTCTTGCCCTTGCCTGCCCATAGACCCAAGGCAGTGGGAATACAGGGGAGGCTGCAAATCTGGAGAAGGGTTAGGAAGGAGCAGAGGCAGAGCAAGACCTGGGTGTAGGGATCTGAGCTGCCCAGCTGGCTCCGAGCTGTTCTTATCCCATTGGCGGCAGGAAATGAACAGATACAGGGCAGAAATCCCTTTTGGCTGATGGCTTGGTTAGGAAATGTGGTGCCAAGCCTGCATACCTGAGCCCCAGGATCCAGCTGCAGTGCTGCAGGTACTGCTGAATCACTGCGGCCGCATTGACGCTGTTATTTGAATAATTAAACCTCGCTCTGCTGAATCAAATGATGGGGAAGGGAGAGCTTGAAAACCCTGTGTTATGGATCACATCAGCACTTGGATTTATGCTTTCTGCCTGATGCAATAAAATCAGAAGGTTACAGCCTGCTGAGAAAGAGACTCTCACCTGATTTAAGGAATGATGGGCTTGTTAAAGCGGTGCTGCGTATTCTGAGAACACAATGAGTTCCCTTGTTCTGCCTGATGGGAAAGAAGGCTGGACTTAGGAAAACAATTACTACAACTACAACATTTGAGGAAACTGAACTAATATTGGTATTGTATTAATGTGGACGTTAGAAAGAACAGAGAAAGAAATTAATGCTCTGTGTCCAACAAATAATTATCCCCTCTGGGGCAGAAGTGTACCTCAAATAAAATGTTACAATTAACTTTTAAACTTGAGTCCTTAGTCTGCAAACACTGTGAGAGTCAGTCTGGAGAATCTGAGCTTGATTTAAAGCAGTTGGTGACTCCAAAGTGTTGGTGTTAGCAGAAAGATGTGAAAGAGTAAACTTCTTCTTGTTTTTCTAATAAGAAATCCAACAGACACTTTTGTAACTGTGAAGAGCAGTATAGTCAAAATGACAAGGAATTTATCTGGACTTGGGAGGATAACCTTCAAGTGACAGTTTTGCTGCTGGTCAATGCATTTTCCCTGTTACTCTTTCTTTGTTCCTTTTCTCACTGCATTGTAAATTCTTCACAGCAGAAATTCCTTCTTATTGTAACTCTGGAGTACAGGGGGCCCCAAATGTGGTTGAATCTGTTTTAAGGGAGGATACTGGTGCTAATGAGAGGTGCTGACACTGTGGGAAGGAACTTGGAGGATAAATTAGTTACAAGCAGAGTTTTCCAGAGATGGAATTTCTCCATGAAAGGGAACACCCATCTTCCCAAAGAAGGCATTTATTAAACTCTGACTTGAACCCCTTGAGGAGAGTCAGGTGAGGGACCAGCCTTTTGTAACTATTACAACCCTGAAAGCAGCAAGAGGGGAAGGAAAAATCCTGATTCCCATTGAGGGACACACGTGCTGGCACACTGCACAGCTGTTGGTGCACTGCCCAGTGCAGAACAGCTGGAACAGCTGGAACAGCTGGGTGCCCCTCCGGGATGGCGTGCAAAGCTGGGAGCCTTGGCACTGCTGGGACGCAGCCAAAAGGGGATGAACACCAGGCAAACTCATAATGTCTAATTGTGCTTTCTGACCACTGGACAGCAGCTTTGGAAAGCCAGGCAGGATGAATTCCCTCCCTGGAGGGTCAGGAGTGTGTGCAGACACTCATTTGGTGTGGGGGCACAGATGTGCAGTGCCCACCCCTGCAGTGCCCTTTTGGCTGTGCCCTGGGGAGCAGGGCTGAAGGGATATGAACTTTATCAGTGCTGTACACAACAGACCCGGTGCTGAATTATGTAATTATTGGGTGTGATTGCCTGAGAAACGGCCACTGATAATGTGGAACTCTGAAATCAGGGTCTTAACGTAACGGCGAGATTTCAGCATCAAAGCTCCCAGTGTTCCTGACCTCAAAAAAAAGGCAGATCTCATAAAGCAATAATTTACAAATATGTATCAAAATCCTAGGTTTGAATATTCTGATTTCTGGTGTTTAATAGTTTGTTACTTAACCTTTCTTCAATCATTATTAATTTACCTAATTCAGACCACGAAGCACACACATTAGCTGGGTTCTGCTGTGCTGAGTACAGCTTGACCAGGAGCTCTGTGGTGCTCCACTGAAGCACCATAATTCCTCCTTTCCTTGCTGATCAAAATGGTCAGAAAAAATCAGAATTGCACTGGATGCTTGGACAATTTAAGAGAGGGATTGTCTGCAGAAAGTGACCTGATAAGAACCCAGAATAAAGTGCTTGAGCAGATGCAATAAAGCCAAAGCACATCCAGCTTTATTTTGTTCCAAGTAATTTCGAGTCATATGTATATAGATAGACGTGGCTAGAGATGCCTTTATAGTCTTAGACTTTAAATGAGTATTACATTTTCTTTCTCTTCACAGTAAGGCAAATAAATTAGGTCTTTTCCCCCCATAAAGTAAAATTATTCCAGTTTTAAAGAAAACCTGTTTCTAGGCAGTTTCCCCCAGTGTGCAAGCCAAATATTCTTTAGTATCATACAGAAAAGTTCAGCAACACTAAGCATTAAAATCTAACCAGGGCCTCCAGAGTAATGGTGTAGAATAATAATAATAAAAATTAAAAGTGGTTCTATATCTTAAGTACTGGGTTCTCCTCATCTATTCATGTTTTCTGGATTCTAAATGCAACCAGAGCCTAGAAACTCACTCTTTTAAAAAGAACTTGATTTTCACATAATCAAATGATCCCAGGAAAAGAAGCTTTAAAAAAAATGAGTATTCTGTGTTTCAGGATAAAACCTTCACATGAAACAACAGCGGCTGCAGCTTATGATGGTTTTGTTTCACTAGGTCCTATAAAATACCTAAAGCAATTCCAACCTACTCAAGGTCAGTTGAGAGCAAACACAAAAATTAGCAATAACAAGGTCAGGGAATGGAAATACCTGGGGGTTTTCTTCCCCCTGACCTTAATTTGCTGCCTTCCTGAAGTACAGACCTTGCTGTAGTTCATCTGCTGAGTCATTTCTCTAGAGAATGCCAATTTTAGGGACTCATTAAATGAAATATCTCGTCCTAAGAAAAGTCCCAAGAGTACTTCAAAGTGTTCTCCCTCTCCAGGCCCTTCTGCAGTGTTTTATCCCGCAGCTTTCTGGTGTAATGATGACTTTTTTCCTTTGGGTTGGATGTGCTGAGCAGTGGCTGTTTCAGTGACCCCTCTTAGATCCTGATTGTAGCTCTCATGTGGGACTGGGACTTTCAGAGGGCTTTGATGGGATTTCTGTCCTGTGTCTAGTGGGATGATCTGGATTTCTTCATGTGAGGGTGACACTGGTGAATTTTGTCACTTCAGCTTTCCTATCCTGTATGCTTGGTCTCCAGTTCAGCTTTGCAGTTCTCTCAAGCTGCCTGTTCAGATCAATAACAGATTTCCTCACCTCTAAATATACCTTTTTTTCCCCCCTATCTCCACGTGCCTTGATTACTGCACATTGATGATATTAAATCTGCTTTTTTACCAAAGACACTTTGAGCTCCATAAAGAACTGATGCAAATATCATGGACAAGGGTGTATTATTAGGATACATACAAGGATGTATTCTCCCCTGGAGAATGTGATAATTCTGTTGTTTTATTCCTAAAAAACATAACCTTGCTACTCTTGCCTTAGCCTCATAAATAATAAAACCTTTTGTATATTTATTTCATGGTCATACTCAAACTTGAGCTCACCAGAGCTGTTCCTTTGCTACTCCACCTCTTTGCTGAACTTTTTTGCTCACCCTTCACCTGGGGCTGTCCTCTCTGGGTTGAGATTCACAGCGTGTACATATATGATATAAACTTACAGAAATGTTTGCCCGAATCTCCGTGTCTTTTCTTTCACGAGGAGGTTCCTAAATGCCGTTTGACATATCCCGGGGTGTGTGGATGGTGTGGCTTATAACAACTCCTCCTTTATTTCCGCTTTTAGCCGCATTCCCGACTGGAAGCTCCCCCTCCCGCCCCCTGTGCTGGCCCTGGCGATGGCTCCTTCCCTCCCCTCTGGTTGCCAGGGTGACTGGGTTTCCCTGATGCAGATGCTCTCTCTTGGCTCCCCGCCACCCCTCTCCCGGAGACAGAGCGGAGTTTTCCCTTTCCCTCGCATGCTGAGGACTCCTGGTTGCTCTTCTGCCTGCCCAGGCAGCTTTTCTTCCCTTCTGAGCAGAGCTGCCTCAGCAGCTGCTGAAAGGACGAGGGATCTGCTGTGCCTGCAGGGTGGGATCAGCAACCTCTGAGCCAAGTGAGCCAAGTGGAAGTCACCTTGCATTATTCTTCCTTTTTTTTTTTTCTTTCTTTTTTTTTTTTAAAGCTTTCTCTTTTTGACTCTGATCCTTCTTGAGCTGGAGCCCAACCAGTTTTCACTCTCTTAATGTGGCTGTGAGGAGGAGGAACAGGACCCTAGAGTGGTACAGAGGTAAAGCCTTTTTCGTCTGTTTTTCAGAATGGGTAATGTGGATAAATTCAATTTCCAGTGTTGGTGACATTGGAAAATGGATCCTTGCAGTACTTCTAAGGACATTTACCTCAGATCTTTTGCCAAGCTTTAACTCAGAATTGAATAAACCTCACGATTAGGGCATCTTTGAGTTCAGGTGTGGAATTTCAGATTGTTCAGAAACTTTGTGAAGGAATTTGACTGTTTTCTGCCACTGAGCAAACAGATATCAAATCATCTTTGTGTTCAGCCCAAAAAGCAAAAATTTCAGGTCCTGCATGCCTGTCTCAGGTGCTGGTAAACGTGGCCCCATCTTGGAATCACTCTGAGGTCAGTGAACTGTTCTGAGTTACAAATCAACCGAGAGTGGATTCTACTAAGTATGACTCAGCTGCAGCCAAGAAGTCCTAATTTTAGTCAATTAACTTCATGGAGTTATTTGTCCAGCTCTAGTTAAAATGTTCTTTTGAGATCCCAGTCAGGAAATCTTAGTTGTTGCAGGCTAAGAATTTAGGGATGGAAATTTAGGGATGCCAAAAGTGCTTGTTAGTAGTTCAGATTCTCTGCTTTTCCACAAGGCATGAGTATTTTGTTTCATAAATTCCCCTATGTTTCCTGTATCAGAACATCCCATAATTCAAAGAACAGGACTTTGAATACTCTGTCTTCTGGGGCACAGTGACAAAATGCATTAGGCTGATGTTGTAAGTGTACATTACAGAATGTTTCCAAATATTTGGACAGATATTGCCCTTTCCTCAAGTTCACCCTTCATCCTCTTCCCTGCTCTTTCAACAATCCATCCTTTGAGGTGCCTCAATACAGTTTGCTTGTTTTTAAAGTACTGGTCTATATGCAAATCTCGAAGTAGCAATGCCATCCTTGTTTTATGGGAAATCCAGGAGCTCCCAGACACACTTAGAACCCTCAGCATGCTCCTCTTTCTAACTCAGTAAATTATTTTTAAAACACACAACCCCTCACATCCAGCAGACCTCTGCTCATGTGCTGGTTCTTTTGCATGGGGCTTATTTATCAAAGCTTTTCCTGCAGGGGTTGGGAAATGAAGATAAAAAGCATCCAGCCACTTCCATTAACAAAGTTAGTAGGAAGCACTTGCTGGAGCAGAGTTTGTAATGTTTGTGCATCGAGCTGGAAGAAGGATGTTCTATATTTAAAGTACTTCCTTGGAAGAGGCATTGGAACAGTGTTAACAGCTTTTCCTGTGAACACAGTTTTTTTTTTTTCCTTTTTTCAGCCAAAAAGTAATAGCTGAGGAAGGCTGCAAGAGCACCAGGCTTATTCCTGAAAGGTTGGAGCCTTCCTGAGCAAATGGAAGTTAATATCCAAGGGGTTAAAATGGAACAGGGAATGAAAGCTTAGATTTCAGCCCTCTGTGCAGTCCTCAGTTTTATTCCAAGACATCAAATATCAGGACATACTTTAACCATGGCAAGGCTGCTTTGACCAATGGCTTGAGCAGTAAAATAGATACAGATTTTTGTCTTGTGCACACCAGGCTGTGCTATAAATGTAAAAGTGACTTTATTCATCAAGAGATGACACTCTGAGGAGTGTCTTGTCTTACAGCAGGGGTCGGGGTGGGGGGTTTATTTGTCACAGATTTCCTCAGCATTTTTGGAAGGGTAATTTGCAAATGAAGTGCAGGATTCATTGCAGAGATCAGTCAAGGTTATTTGATGAATTTGGACTTTACTACATGTGAAATAACTTTGGAATATTACTCTTCCTCTGGTCCATTATTACAAAAATAAATCTTTTAAATGCTGAAATATTTACAGCAATGCTACAATGAAGATCATTCATGTGGCATACAGGCTTGATTTATTTGCCCTGAATTAATGTGGATGAGTTCTTTGAGAAGGGTTTAAATGCAGTTAGCAGTTCAGAGAGTGCTTGGTATTGCTCCTACCATATGTACATATATATGGGGCAAATACAGAATTCTCTCAGCATGGAACTGAGATTTTTGGAGGCACAGCTTTTAAGTATCAGTATGTGCAAAAATACTTCATCTGCCTCTCATCCTTCAATCTTTATGCAACAACTGAAATGTAAGATATAAAAATCAATGAATATTTCTCCCCCTTTAAGCATCTGAAAGTTTTATCACAAGGGAAGATACCCAGCTGTTTTAAAAGTGAAGATGCCAGAGGAAAATATTTCTGCAGCTGATGTGTCCAAAGGAGAGATTGCCTGCGACTAGAGAGTGAAGCATCTTGAAAACTCCACCATGTCAGTTGGAGAGTCTCAGTGCTAACAAGTTAATCTTACACTGGCAGCTGCTTCTCAAGAAGGAAAAACAGCCCTGTATTGGAGAGCTGAAATATCTGCTCTGTCCAAAATCTTTCTTGCATTTTAGCTAAAAATCTGCATTATACACGTTCCCATTATTCCTAACATGATACCACTTGAAAATGATGGAACTAAATTGAGCCATTGCTGCGTTTTCTGTCACAGACTGTGCCAGAATTAATTCTGTGGTTAGACCAGCTAAGAAGGACTGACTTACCCTGTCTTCTTCAGCTCTTAAGTCTGGCATTGTGCTCACGCAAAGGCTGATAGCTGTGGTGGCCACAAAGAGGATGGAGAGACAAGCAAAGACTTTTCCTGGCAGTCCTGACTGGGGGTTTTCCACCATATCTCTGAGTCTGTTCATGAACTGCCCAAACCTGGTTTTCTCATCCAAGACACATGAAGCCTCCTTGCTCCTCCGGAGCTCCTCTTCCTTGCGGATCTCGGCCAGCTCCTGCAGCTTCTGGAACAGTTTCCGAAAGCAGCAGTTCTCCAGGTTGGATTCCTCAATGCCCCAGTACCTCAGCTCCTCCTGGAAGGACAAGGCACACATGTCTCTCAAGAGCATCAGCTTGCCCGCTGCGAGGAAGCTGACAATCATCCCGAAAGCGTTGGGGTTCCTGTCAAAGAAGAACTCGTGGGTGTTCTCGTCGTAATCGTCGCACAGCTGGATGATTTCTTCGTAGCTGCTGCAAAGCTTTAGTTTGCTCAGCCTGGTCAGGGGAAACTCGTCCAAAGTGCTCCAAGGCAGCAAGTACTTGATGCCTCCAACGTTGATCATGATCTCTGTCTTCAGGTCGACTGTAGACGCTTGGTCAGGGTGATAAATCCTCCTGGCTCTCTGGTAATGGACCCCCTTGACAGAAGGGGTTTCCACGCAGATGGGAAGGAGGTGGCTCAAGGAATTGCAGGAGTTGTAGCTGATGTTGCTATAGTCTTGGTCACTGCCTCTGGAGAGAATAGGCATCTCTAAGAGTTCTCACCGGGACATCCAGAGCGGCATCAGAGCAGGGGGATCTGTCAGCCAGGAGACACAGGGAGGAGGAGAAAGCATAGCAGAGGTTACTGCGAGAGAAAAGGTGCTTCCAGCCACTTTCCTCAATCCCGGGATTAATGAGTGCCTGTTTTGTAAGTAAAAGTCACCTCTGTGCTCCTTGCTGAAGCCTGCAGCCCGTGAATGAGCTTTGCTTTGCAGCCTCATTGGTTGTCTGGCAACACGGAGCAGACCCACAGCCTCATTCATAATTATCACCCAGGCTCGGGTGCCTGCAAATCCAGACGGGAACACCTCGGGCTCTTCTCCCGGCAGCTCCGGGCACCGTAATTTCGGTATTTCCCGGTCGCTGTCGCTTCGTTTTCTTATTGCTATAAACCCTCAACCACGCGCTAACTCAACTAAGCTGCTTACTAGTTATTAGAGACAGAGTGGTCAATTACCTGCCATCAGCTGGATGCGAAGTTCCTAATTGCTTTAACTGGACTGCTCAGGCTGAGATTCCTCTGCCTCTCGCTGCACTCCCGTTCTGCCTCTCGGGGGATTGCAAGGGTTAGCTGGGAGAGGTTTACAAAACGCCTTAAAGTGGGGAAGTTCTGTCTAAATTATGGCTATTCTGAACAACCCGACCCCGTGCCACTGCAAATTGCTGAGAAGTTGGAGGGGAACCTTTGCCCACCGCGGGGAAAACTTTGTTAAGGTGGCAGAAAGTGTTTTCCCAGCTCGGAGCGGGGCAGCGATTGAAGCGTTCCCCGCCTCTTTTCAGGGACAAACCCCTGGCTTTCCCCGTAGTCCCTAGAAATTAAAAAGCACTTTTTTTTCCGCCCAACATGCAAGGAAAGTTTCCCGAAGTCACTTACCAGCAGAGCAGGGGCAGCTGCCGGCTGCCCCGCGGGTGATGCTCACATGCCGCACACGGAGCAGGGTCCGGCAGCAGCTCCTGGGGGCACGGACCGGGATTGATTACATGGAAAATCCCTGGAGCACTCTGCAGCTGGCTGTCTCTTCCCTCTTCCTCCTTCTCTTCTTTCCTGGGAGGGGAAAGCAGCCGCGTGTGTTGGTGTAACATATGTGGTGCTAAGGGATGCTCAGCAGAGCTGTCCTGAGGGGCAGCTCCTCTCCTGGGGCTTTCCTGGTGGGAGATGCTGAGGAAGAGCTGGTGGCTCCTGCCCTCTCCCTGTCCCTCCTCTCTTTCCCCTGGGACTGCCAATGTGGTCCTGGAAGAGGAGGGGGAGAGGGGAGGGGGAAGGGCTTAGGAATAATCTCTCCAGCATCCCTCCGTGTATCCAGCAGGCAGCAGGCAGCAACTGGGGAAGAACATGGAGTACAAGTCGCCGGCTAATGAGGTTTAATAATCAGTAATTTCTGGCAAATCTACTTAATGAAACAATTTCAGTGTCTATTAACTCTTTCCATCATAGTCATGCTGCAGTGGCTTGGTCTGGAGAAACCACTCAGGTTTCTCAGCTGCAATTTCCATGACCTGCACTCCTCTTGAAACTGGGATTTGCTCTTTAATACCCCTAGAGGGAAAGGGGGATTTGGAGGGTCCATGGATGCTGTGCCTCAGCATTCCTTTGGCTATTAGGGAAATGTTTTCCTTCCATAAAAAAGGCTGGCTTGTCAAGCACAGGTGCCGAGCACTCTCTTTCCCAGATCTGCAGTGGTGTTTTCCAACAGCCAAGAACTTCTTCCTTTTCTCTTTGCAGATGATGGGAAATCAAACGTTGTCATTTCCTCTCTTTGCTCGTGCATGGTTGTAGGGGGCTGGGCTGGCTGGAATGCTTTTGGGTTCTGCAATTGGGATGGCACAGACTGCACACCAATTCTGTTTGGGGTCAGAGGGTCCAAGAGACCCGGGATCAGGTTCTATGGGTCAGTGCCCTCTGTGGGGCTCCCCAGGCAGTGAGAAAAGCCTTGGCTTGTGTCTGCAGCCAGCGTGGCTGGAGGTGAATCCTCTTTCCAGAGAGATGTGTGAGTCTGTGGGATTTAAATGTCCCACCGGGAGTGTGAAGGTCACCAGGAGAAGTGAGATGGGGACAAAGTGCAGGTGCTGCTCACGGCTGTGATGTGTGAGGGGCTGGTGAAGCCCCGATGAAGCTGCTGCTCCTCAGCTCTTTATATCAGCCCTGAGCAAAGCTGTGGCACAGCCTGGGACAGGAAACCTTTGCTAATTGGACTTTTGGGGCACATCTCTCCGGGC
Organism: Mixornis gularis; assembly: GCA_003546035.1. NCBI lineage: Eukaryota > Metazoa > Chordata > Aves > Passeriformes > Timaliidae > Mixornis > Mixornis gularis. Next base: position 99,058 of record QVAJ01000300.1, read on the forward strand.
CCACGTGGTGCCCACAAGATTAATTTCTTATCAGGCTTCACCACTGGGGTTTTCACTCAAGCCCTAATTATGCCATCCACAGAGAAAGACCAGACAGATGCCTGAAGGCTACAGAGTTCTGGGAGCACAGCTCAGGATCACTTAAATCCCACCACCTTTGTGCAGGACGCAGCTTGCTCTGCCCATCAGTCTTTCTTATGGATTATTTCTGCGAAGGAAAAGTAAACCTATTCTAATTAACTTTGGATGGATTGCCTCACAAAAGGATAAAACCAATTAGCATTTCCTTCCTACCTTGTGAAGCCCTTTCGTGGGGATGTTAAAGGTTATTTTTCTGAAACCAGCTGACAAGAAGGTGAATAAATCCAAAGCAATGAGGAAATGCTGTGGGCAATGCAGTGATTTAAGTGCTACATTTATTTATCAAGAAATACATGTACTTTAAGTTTTCTAAGACTGTGTACTCTAATAGTTGTTTTGTTGGAATTGTAGTTGTGTCTGTAGCTGGATCAGGACTTCATTGCTGGTTAGAATCATACAAATATCTGTCAGAGATAGAGGATGGATAGAAATATTTCTATCTGGATTTTATTGATGGGAGATGAATACACACAAAAGAAAAATACCTAATTTGGTGTCAGGAAGCCAGGCCCTGAACCCAGCTCTGAAGGACTTAAACATGTCCCAGAGCTGGGACAAACCTGGCCAGGCTCTGTTTGTGCCCTCCTGGACCCTCCTGCCACATCTATGGGAGATCCTTTTCAGCACTGAGACCTTCCCACAGGTGAGAAAGGCAAATTCCTGCCTCAGTTCCAACATCTGCTGATGTGTTTCTTCACTTTTTTAAAAAAAATTTCATCACTACTCGTACAGTTTTCCTGTTAAATTCTCCATGCCCTTTTCAATATGAAGTTCATAATCCTTAATTTCTTCCTCTGTTCCCTGTTTCCCTCACAATTTCTGGAATTGCTCTCTCCTTGCTCTTTAGCCATCTGGTTACATCAACTCCTCACACACCCTTTATGCCTTAAATGCAGTTTCCCATATGCTTCGCTGATTTCTTGGCACGGATGACATTCCTCTCTCCTCCTTGTTTCCCTCCTTTGGCAGTTCTGCCGTTCTCCTGTGATTTGGGTTAGTCCTTCCTCTCTCAGCCCTGCTGTACAACAACAGCAAGGTGCTGCTGCTGCTGCTGAGGAAGGAGCAGCAGGAGGTGCTTGGAAACCTCGTGGCTGTGATGGTGCAGCTCAAATCCTGTCCCTGTGACACGCCCAGGAGAACCTGGCAGAGCCACCCTTTGAAGGGAGCAGATTTTCCCTCCAGATTTCAGCAGTGAAAGCCTTCCCAGGGCTTTTATTCAAGGATGGGGAAGAGTTGATGCTGGAGGAGATGGGAAAGCTGGTGGTGTTCACTGTCACTCGCCTGTGATTTCATCTCTCCTGGTTTGTTCTCTGCCAGCATCCTCTATAAAGAGCAGATACATGCAGAAAAAAGAGACAGTTTTCTTTTTTTTCCCACAGAGCACATAAAAAACTGTAGAATTTATGGGCACATGCTGTCGCAGTGGCCAAAAGTGTAAAGTATTTAGAAAAGAACTGAGAAATTTATGCAATGAAGGTTCCCCAGGCAGATCCAATGTCTGGCACAGAAAGTCTGCAACCCACCTATCCCTGGGCACCAGGGAGATATTTTAGCACAACGTGGATGCTTTTCCTGTTCTTTTTTTTCCCCCCAGATTCTTGATAAATGATGTATATGGAGGCTGCTGGTGTGACCTTGTGTTTGTGCTGAGACACCTCAGGGCAACCTGGGCTCTCTTAGGTTGGTGCTGCACCTTTGGGTTGATCATACAACATTTTCCTGACAATATTTCTCTGTCAGGAGAGCCAAAGAGATCTGAATTATCTGGTTCTATCCATATGGGCATGTATAGATACTCCAGACTAATGCTGTCTGTATATAATGGGCAATCTCACTGGGAAAGGCTCCGTGCTTCCAGCCTTCCAATCATCCTGCAGGGAGCAGCTTGTAATTTAATAAAAGCACTGTTGTCAATCCTCCTCCCTCCCCAAACAGGCTTTTTGTGATGCTTAAATATAATACCAAGATAATTGCTTTGCCTGGCATCTCTAACACAAGATGCATTTCAGGCTTTTAAAGTCAGGGGGAAAACAAAAGTGTAAATCACAATAATTATTTAAGGAAATATGAATGCACTGGAAAAAGGGGAGGGGAAAAAATGAGGAAAAGAAATTAATAATTTTCAAGGCCTGCACTGTCCTCATTCATTGGCTGAGAAATCAGCCCAGTGCTGCACCTTCAGTGGGTGCAATTTCATCACAAAATTATTTGATGCTGTTTCTTTTATTGATTGAGTGCACAGCCTGTTGTCTGTGAGCTCTGGTTCTCCTTTAGGCCCCAGCCAATGCATAGGCCTGGCCTTTCCAGGTTCTTTATGTTTGTGCCATGTGAATGCTGGTGATAAATAAACAATTTTTCAGTTATTTGGGGGGGAAAAAAAATTACACGGGATTGAAAAGAGCATTTAAACACCCAAAAATTCATCTAAATGCTTCCATTGTGTTAACTGGTGGTTAGCACTTTTGGAATTAATTGGATTTAGATAGCCTTGTTACATGGAAATTCAGCCTCTTTTCAGATCCCTGTGTTATTCACTGGCCATAAAGAAAACTTGGCCTCCTTTTCTCCATTTAATTATGACATTACACATTGCAAGGTAAACTTCAAGGATTGATGCCAAGATTTTATTCAGTCCAGCAATGTTTGCTTCATGTTCCTGTTTATTCCCCCATAATTTGTCTTTATGAAGCAATAGAAATCCCCTCTCTTGCCAAATGCCTCGTTTGTATGAATAATTAAATTGACAGTAAAGCACTCAATCCACCTCTTCATTATTCAAGTCTTACCAAGTTGCAGCATTATTGATTCCAGTAGAATAATGCTGCAATGGCCCAGGAATATGTGGTAAATCAGGATTTGTTAAACATTTTATAAAATACTGCTGGTTCATCCCTGCCCTTGGAAACTCCAGCCATGATCCACGGTCCTGTTGTGCCACAAATTGTCTTGGAAAACTGAGTCACAAATCATTGGCAGGGTTTTATTCCTTATTTCCTTCCTTGCCTTTATAAAAGTTTCTTTTTTTTTTTTTTCTGTCATGTGTGATGAAAGCTGAAAGGGGTTACATCTGAATTACCACTCAAGCAAATGAACCTTTGGGGCATTTATTTGCCATGTAAATGTAAAATAATGCTCATGACATGGATCACACACATTTCTGTGTTGTTTCACTCCTCTCCGTGCACAAAGACTGGACCTGTGCCAACTTTCCTGAAGTTTCTTGTGGTCTTTTTCCTCTGGGCTAGAAAACATGAAAATATCTAGAAAATTATACCTGTTAATAAACAGTAGCTGAGGAAGAGAATCCCAAAGGGACAATCATTCCTACATGGAATTTTGCATAAGGGATGAATCACTGAGGTTCAAAAGGGTTTAAGGCATTCAAATGTTGTGTGGCCTGGGCAGAGGGAAAACTGGATTCCATGGCTTGGGGCTGGGTGCTGGTTCCTCTGCAGACAGCAGGAGATGATCAGCAGGGAATGCCCGGGTGCTGTGGGAGTCAGGATTTACACGGAGGCAGTCCCAGGTCTGTCTCTCTACTTTACTTACAAATCTAACTCCTTTATACATTTGTACAGAGGTCAAGAGATTGGCTACAGAGGTCGCCACCTCTCAACCTGGATGGTGGACATCACCATCAATCATTTCTTCTCTTAGAGGAGAAGTATGCAAACGTTCTAGGAATAGATATTGTTTTCATGAAGCTGCGTGAGAAAGTTCTTCACTAAGACGGGAGGCAGAAAACTCAGGGCAACATCTCACCCTTTCTCCATTAATTAAAAGAAAAAACAAAAAAGAAAATGAACATCGTTCAATTTCTGTTCATGACGGACCATCGGAGTGAACGCTCGTGTCATCGACATCAGAGTCGTCACTCAGTGGTTCCTCCACTGGTTGACCTTCATTTTGGTCACATTCTCCTGACTTCAACATGACAGGATTATTAGACTGCAGAACAAACCTCTCCTGATTTCAGGCTCATCCCGAGCACCACACACCGACTGAGTGTTTGGGGAAGGTTTTCTGCCCTCTCTGAGCATCAGGAGGTCCAAAGCAAAGGGCACATCCGTCTGAGCACATCAGGAAACAAATCTGGTCAGCGTTTTTGACCTCGTGGAGAGCTTAGCAACAGAGGGGTTTGAAAGAGAGGCCTGGTGAAAATCAGCAGGAGGCTGTTGCTGATAAATGAAGTTTTCCCTCCATTTTCTCTCTGACTGCAGGCACATTTGGACTGTGCATTTTGATGTTTCTCTCAGAGCTGAAAACACGTTGACAACGCAAACTGAGAGATAAAAATTGGGAGCTACATAAATGCTTTTCTTACCAAGTGCTTTTTTATTTCAGTTCCAGAGCGTTTCTGAATCGCATCATTTTCATGACTGACACCAAGGGAATCATTTCAGTGGTGGAGCTCAGTATCACTGAAATACCACAAATATCCAATATAGAGTACAGGATACAGCCACAGAGATAATAACTTCTTCTCTGACCCTCTAAAGCCTGGTGCTCAACTGCTTTGAGTGCCAAAACTGGGTTTTTTACCATTTTCATGCATTTCTACAGCCAGGAAAGGCAGACATGATTAAGAGAGAAAAAGGTTTGATTCAAAGAGAAAGGGTCTGAAGGGTGTCTGCACAGGGCCAGGTGACAGAGAGATTGTCCCTGTGCCACCCTGAGCCAGAGAAAACGACACCCATTTCAGGATTTGGAGAGGCAAGTGGACAGAAGAAGGTGTTAATTTTCTAGGAAGAAAATCTGAAGAAGATTTTAACCAGATGTTGCAAGTGCTCTGTTATGGATATGTCTCTGTCTAGCAGCACTGTTGTTTTTCGAGCTCTACCTGTACACACACACCTGATTTAGAGTGTACACTGAAGTATCTCTCATTGAATGGTGCAGAATTAAAAGGGAAAAGGTAATATCGTGGCCACAATCCAGTTACCACTGTAAAATTCTCTCTTTCATCCCAGCCATATCACTGAGTATCTCTGTGCGTGGCTTTCCCAGTCATAAATCAAATAAATATAATTATTGTAGTCTTGTAAGAACTGTGTTTGTAATACTGAAATACAACAACAGGCTCCCATTCAGGGAGAGGGACAGGAGATTAAAAAGTTGATCTTCAACTAATTCTGCTGGAGAAGACAGCTTTTAACAGGTAGGTAAATTACTAAAAAGACTGATTATTTAAAGTTATGTAGCTCAAGAATAAAATACAGAAGTGCTTTCAGTTTTCAAACAGAAAGAGAAATAGTGTTAAAATTCCATTAGCCACTGTGACGAACTGCCAGATTAAAACATGAATTTCTAAGCAGGTGAGGTAGGTTTGAATACTGAATGCTGTTGATTTTTTTTCCCCCACTCCTCTTGTAATTTATTTCTCAAATCATTTAAAACTAGTGAAGGGAGGCCTGAGAATTTCTTTTTTTTTTTAGTTTTTACTGGTGAGATTGATTTCTTCCTCTTGTTTTTCTTAATACCGTACTGTTCAAATTACCATACAAATCCACTTCTCCATTTATGATGCATTAAATGTAAAAAAATAAAAAGAGAAAAAATATAAGAAGTCATTCCAATTATGTTTCTTCCCAAGCCTTGAGACCTTGTGTTAAAAGCAATACACATAAAACTCGTTGTGTATTTAGCACCACACAGTTGTTAAAAAGTACCCTTGAGCTCTTCTTAATAACTTGGCTGGCTCTTCCTTGTATCTGTTTTAATCCATGAAATAATTTAGCCTTGTTGAGGCTAAAATATAAAGATATTATTTGATCATGTCAGTGTGGAGCTATCAGAAGGAGAAGCAGTGCAGTCCCTGCAGAGCTGGAGGAGGTGCCCATGCTCTGTCTCTGAAGGGTGTTGCATTTTTCCCTTGGAGAGGGAAGGAGAGAGATTTTCCTCCTCGTATGAGTCCCTGCATCTGCTTTGGGGATGAATTGATCAGGCTGACACTGAACATCTTTTACAACCCCATCACCAGGAGAGAAAGCCAGCCCTTCCCTCATCCCTGTCACACCTTCAGCCCAGCTGACAACCCCGGTGCTTTGCAGCTTTGTGTTTCAAAAGTGAAATCGGAGCCCTCAGTTTGCTCGTTCCTCGCCCTGTGGGAACTGAAATAGGCAGAGGACTTTCACAGCGTTGCAATAAGCTTACATAGATGGAGGTTAGAAACAGAGTTGAATTTTAGACCTTGAAATATTTGGAGCATAGGAAGTTTCTGAGCTGCAAAAAAATACAGAACAAGCAACTCCTGTATGCTGTAAGGTGTATGTGTAGTGTTGAGTGATCGGCTTAAGTAGACACTTAAGTAAGCCTTTAGCATCAGCCTATTGGCTAAAAAACATTTTAAAGGCCTTGTAACAAAGAGAACTTTGGCTTCTGTTGTTATGGCATGAGTTTTACCATCTTTTATGTGTCTGCCTTCACTGAGACTGACAATGAAATAAAAAACTCACAGAACGCCTCTCGATTGCCCCGTCCCATTATTGGTGATGAGATCCAACATGTCCCCAAAGTGTTTCCGTGTTTGTTTGGACGTTCCCATTCCCCAGCCCGGGACAGACACAGGGCTGCCAGGCTTCAGCAGCAAAACCCTTCAGCAAAACCCCAAACGCTTGCTCAAGTTCCTGTCCCCCTGCCAGTAATTCCACTTTTCCCTGATCTCTGGCTGCTTCCTCACCCCTTCATGCCAGAGCTTTTGAAGGCACTCTAGAGCTGGCTTGGCACAAGGATTAGGATGTTTAGGAAGGTCTAAGTGCTCCTTGTGCGCTTCCCTGCCCAAAGCTGGCATCACCTCCTGTAAAGTGATCATCCTGCTCTCTCCATCTGTACTCCCCACCTCCTCTTATCTACAAAGTCATGAGGGCTTATCAGCTGTGACTGCTAAAAGGCCAGAGAGGAAAAATAATCAGCAAATATTTTGTACGCTATAATCTAAAAACTGTGATCACACTGAGTCAGCAAAGGTGGGGCTGGGCAAGGCATGGATCTGTGAGTCATATTTATAACCCAGATTTTGTTGTGAACACTACAAAGATGCATTAATTAACGATAAAATCAAGGGGAATGTCTGGCAGGATAGATAGAGAGACAGAGACAGAGCTGGAGAGGTTAGAGAAAATGGAAGGCACTTGTAAACTCGGGCTGAACCTGAGGAAATTACTGTGTGCCCACTGTGGGGATTAATCTAAAGCAAACCAGGCATAAAGTAGGAAGAGGGATGAATGCAATGAAAAGCAAGAGTCTGGAAAGCAGAAATGCTGGTTGGTTTTATAACATGCTAGGCTAGCACACAGCAAAACATAAAACCACTCCATTTGTTCAGTTTATCCACCAAACCAATCAAAAGATGCTTGCAGAGATTTTTGCAAGGGAGATGTTATAGATCATGGATTAAATGGGAGCACTGCTAAATTCTCACCTCCCGTGGCTTTGGATTTCACTGTTTGAAAGAGATTTGCAGACTTTGAAATGAGTGGGGCTGACAAAGTCATTTAAAGACATGAAAGTTTTGTCTTTTGAAGAAAAGGTAAAAGAACTTAGAAGAGTTTGAGTGACACCATCCACCCACAGCTGGCCAGTGGCTGTTAGCATGAAGTGAAAGGAAATCCTGCTCTGAATGGTTCAGGGAAGACCCAAAATTTCATGCTGAATGCCTGGACTAGACAACAGAAAATATCTTAAATAAAATGCCACAAAGGCTCCTGAAAGAAAAGGAGTTTTTCCAGTGAGGTTGCTTTTCTCCCCAAAAGTTTTGTCCTCATCCGGTGGTGGTTTGGATGGGTGTGAGCAGGAGAGGATGGGGTTTGAGAGGATGGTTTTTCCCCTTGGCTCGAGTGAGGACAAGACACGTTGCTGCCAACTGTAGAAGCAACACCCCCTACTCTCTGTTAAGCAGCACAAACAGCACTCAGAGCATTTGCACATTCACTTCTCTCATTTGGCCTTTAGGACTTCTTACGTGGAGCTTAAATGACAGATCCTCCTGTTCCTGCAGCTCTTTCTCCCTGGCCCCTTTCAGTAATTCACATTCATCTACACGTCATTCCAGGGCTCCTTTTCATTGCCCCTTTGATAAACACCAAGACATGAAAGGTACAGGAGATGCTGAGATATGACCATGGCTCCAAACACTCCTGACGTGGGAGGGAAATAACTTCATTACCACTTTGGTCTCTTATTGCTTGCCTGGGAAATATCCAGGCAGTGCCTTACACAGAAAATGTGTGGCAGCAAGCGAGGGAGAAAAGGGCTCCTTGTGTCTGCTGTATTTCTTCATGCAGTCAAGAAATATTCATGTCATTCTTCAGTTATTTCTTCGTGCATTCAAGCCAGAATTTTCACACTTCATTTTAACTATTTCACATGGAAAAACACAATAAATGTGTCCAAGAGCCCTTTTTCTTGAAGCAAGCAGAAATTATCACGCTATTTGTTTTTACCCTTGGTAATGTTTAGGCACGGGCTGCAGAAACTCCAGGTCCCTTGGAATTTTACATTAGTGGATACATTTCGTTCACAGTCTGTGCCCAGAAAAAATTCTGTCTCCAAGATGTCACTGCTTAGAACTTTCCCTTTTAGCAGTGATGTGGAAGGACTTCAGTAAATGGCAGCACTTGGCACAGCTCCATCTCACTGAACAGAGTCTAATTTGAATTTTATTCATTGCAGACTATTTATTTCGATAGCAGAGCAAAAGAAACTACTTAGAGGGTGATAGGGATCTCTCCTGTTGCTTGTCCTTCCCTTCTGGGTATTCAGCTGGCCAAAAGGGCCTGTCTCTCAACCCTAATGACCTCTCCAACAAGTAACTGCACTCAATGGCCCAGCCCCGGCTTTGTGTGTGGGTGTCGATTTTCCTTCTAGTAATATTTAATCTGCTGAAGGGATTAGAAATAGGAAAAAGTTTTGATTAGAATGAAATCACCCAAATTGCCCTAAGCTCCTGAAGTAGTGCAAGCAGCAGAAGTAGCACTGAGCTTTCCCTGCTGCCGTTCTTGGTGGAGTCCTTCAAGACAACCCTGGTTTCTAATCATGCCCTGGATGAGTCTTCATAACCCTCCACACTCTGGTTGCTGCTGGGGTTTGTTGGAATAATTTTTGCATTATTTCTGCAGCAATTGTCCTTTTCAGAGGAATTTTCCCCAGCCTGTTTCCTCCCTAGGAGTCCTCTCAGTGTATTGAGCCATAGTGATGGAACCAAGGAAAAAAGTGCATTTGTTTCTTTTTTAGGTCACAGCACAGGGTGTTAGTGCTTGTACTCTCCTCTTTTAGTGCAAAACCTGCTAAAACCAGTGCAGATGCTTCCTTCTCTCACCTGGAAATGCCTCAGCAGGTAAAAACAGGGAGAGTGCTTGAGGTGATGTGATCTACACACAAGATTAGCAGAGGGCGTCACTCGGGCCCTCAGCCCACCCTCAACTGTGACTGAGGAAAATGCACTTTGCTGCTTCACTCAGCACCTCCCTGCTGGGACTCAGAGGCAGAACTCCTGCTGATCCTGAGGCTGCTGCTCTCCTCCAGCTTTGGGGAAGCAGAAAAAGCAGCTAAATCATCTATTTCTGCCTTGTTAACAGAAGTGATCAAAAAGTTCAGGCAGAGTTCAGTGACGAGCGAGATCTGAGGGACCCAAGGGCAAGGAGCGCGTAGCTTGGACTGTAAGTTCTTCATTACTGGTGACAGAAGAAGGAAAGAACTAAAGCTGATTAGAAAAAGAAGTGCTATAATGTTTTCTTGAGTTTAGGATGAGATCTAAATTTTAAGAAAAGGCTTTGTGAAGCTTCGGATCCCAACGTATTTTTTTGCTGGCTGCAGGGCTTTGGAAGGGCTGGTGCATTCCAGATTCCCATTCTGGTAGTGTGATAATAATATCCCGAATTATTATCCTGTTACAGAAGTTGTTTTCATGTGAGGTGATATTAGCTCCTAACTTGTATCACAGCTCAGAGGAAGAAATGTTTCAGGACATTTGGGATACAACCACCTCTGTAGCACATCTCCCTAGCTGGGGACTTTCTGAGATGTTTTTGATTATGATTTCCAGCAGAACCCAGCGTTTTCTTACTTTGATATTTCCTAGAGATCAAAGCTGGCTCTCTGGGTCTGAGACAGGATTGTTTTCCCTTCAATTGGTCATTAGTGGTGGTGCAGCAGAGCTTAAGAGCCCAAGGAATAAGACTGGAACGCCCTCTTGTCTGGTGCACACACAGGACAGACAGATGGTTGTAGTTTTGGAAAGTTCACCCTAGAAATAGATGCAGCAGACTTAGTCAGGCTCCGACTGATTTCCCATTTTCAAGGCAAAATTTGGTCTCTGGTTTCTCTGAGAGGCTCTGGAGCGAATCCCCATAATTGTCATTAATTGGCCATTGGCCTGATAAATACACTGGAAGGGCCAAATCCTGTTTTCCTCCATCCCAGGGTTATTCTGTTCATTCCAGTCCCCTGGATGGTGTCCTGTGAGTGTGAGCAGAAAATGAACAAGGAAAGCAGGACCTGTCAGCCCTGGCTGGAGGACAGGAAGGCCCCTGTGTTTCCAGGGCACCCAGGAGGGACGTTCCAGGCTCCAGGGAAGCAGTGCTGAGCTGCAGATCTTCTCGAGTTTCCTCTGAAACACAACACAGATCATGTCCAGAAAAATCTGCAAGAGGAAGTGTCAGCATCAGTCATACCTTCAGCTCTGAATTCACTGCAGGCACTAAAACCCTTTGCCTGATATTAACACATCTTAAGCTAATGAGTCCTTTGAATTGTAATTCCTTCCAGAAGCTATTTGCAATGGACTTAGCTGGCTAATGGGTATAAGTTTGAACTCCATCCTTCCATAATAAATTCCACTGCTAGTTCCTCGTTTTCCTGAGGCTTTGTTCTGCCAGATTCACCCCGTGTGTCTCTCCTGGGATGCCTTCAGAGCAAGAGCAGCCTGCTGATTTGTAGTCAGAAGCCATACACCTTTATGAAAGATTCAAAATACCTTGTTTTAGAAAGATTTTAATTTCATTACATTTACAGGTCTAATAAAAAAGCTGGGTGCAACACTTACTGTTTGTTCAATAAGTGTCCTGATTTTCTGTGCCAGTCGATAGAGCCTGGAGTGAATTTGTTATGAGGGGAGAGCTCTTCTAGTTGGAGATGCAATCTAGAGATACAAGCACTCCCATATCCCTTTATTTCCATTAAATTCGAGTTTATTTAATATCAATTTTTCACAGCTGATCCCAGCCATGCAGAATGCTGATTTCCTACTGGCCCTTTCGTGATGTTGGCACAGCAAAGTGTTTGTGTCCTTTGTCACACCCTGCTTAGGATGGGGGGCAGGTGTCACAATGTCAGCAAATATTCTTTTCTCCAGTTATATTTGGCTATTGTTTAGTGTGTTTAGGCTGACTTAAAGACAAAAATAGACCTTATCCACCCCTTTGGTTTTACTAAGGGTTATCTTTTAGTATTGGTGTGGATTCTTCAAAAACACAATCCCATGACTGACCCACTAAAGATGCTGAAATCCTAAGAAAGCCCTAAAAAGTTCCAGTTGGTTTATGATTAGCATTTTTTAATTGTTGTTTGATCGTTTTTATGCAGAAGCCACTCCAATATCTGCCTCACAGTTCAATGATTTTATCAGTATTCCTTGTAACATCTGTTTCAGATAAAGACAAGAGGAAAAAAATCTAAATTAAATTTTTGATAGATTTGCTTTGAAAATACACGAGACTGTTCCCACAGTTCCATTTTCTTAAAGCAGTTCCATGCTGTGCTGTTTATTTTTCCTGTATTTCTGATGTCCTGGCATTTAGAATTTAGTTTTTTAAGGGGCAGAAATGCTTTAGGACCTGTATCAGTAAAGAATAAGTCCAGTTTTGTGTTTGAAGTTGCAGAGTTTGGAATGTCTGGTCCATGCTGGAGGTAAAATAAAGACACATATTAAAGGATACTCAGCCTCCTATGAGTTGTTGTTTGGGTATTTCTGGTTTTTAGTTGTTAATTTCTTGGCCATATCTATCTGGGGCTATTTCAGATGTTGTTGTTTAATACTGATTAACAATTGACCTTTAATTTTTGTCTATTCATTTGTCTTTTTACCTAGACAAAAATATGATTTCTGGCAGTTTCTGACTCTGACACACTGCACAGCAGAGTAAATTGTGACTTTTGGAATCATTTCCATTTGTAATTTCATCTCTGCATCTGATTTTATCCCCTGAAGAACAAAGGTATTATATTCCATAGGACTACACCAGCAAAAGGAGATTGAAGTGAGTAGAAAATCAGGCCAGGGATTTGGAAACGTTTTTATTGCATTGACACGTTTTGATTTAATGTTCTTTTTTTAAACTATTCACTTGTGCAAAATATCATTATTGTAAAACAAATGGAATCATCACATTTGTGAATGGAAGAGGACACTGCTGTCAATCTTAATACTCTTCATTGCTTCATCCTTTTCCAGTCTCGTCCCACTCTTGCTAATTTTGTTCTTTTAAAGGAAAAGTTGTTTTTACTTATCTGTTATTAGAGTCGATTCTGGGCAGTTTTAACTGACGACAGATACCCTGCTCTTTCAGAGGAGGACAGTTGGGCTCCTAAAATGAGTTATCCCACAGGAACCAAGTGGGAATGTTTCCACAGGGACAAGGAAGCAATCAGCACTGAGCCAGTTCTCCCCACTTGGGTCACCCACGGCTGGCACCTCCTCTGGCAGTAGAAAACCAGAATAAAAGGGGTCAGAAATGTAAGGTCACCTCAAATCCCTGTTAAAATCCCATTTCCCATTTTTCCAGCAGCATTATCATGAAAAGAATAGTTTTACTCACTGTCAAATCTTGGTTTTGCTCAGTTTTTGGAACTTTTCTCCTCTGACATTTAACAAAGGAAAACACCTCTCTTCCCAAAGACGGTTTAGCCTCCCTCTACCATACAGCCCTGCTGCTGCAGAAATATATTATTAATGCTTTCATCAAGCAGCAGTGCTTTGATTAATGTCTTCTCCTGGGTCACGAGCAGCAAGGGAGCATCATTAAAACCAGAGGCTGAGTCATGGAAAGAACCATGGCAGCAGAGGAGCTTCGGGGTCTGTCATCAAGGAGCTCATGTCCTCGGTGGTGTCGTGTTTGGAGTCACCTGGCTGGCGTTGGATGATCCCTGCCCGCCTCCCCCTCGCATCCATCCCGGCTTTGTGTCCCCGGCAAAGCTGAAACGCGAGCCTGGCCCGGGGCTCCTTTCCTCCCTTCCTCCCTTCCCGCAGGTGTCGGATCGCTGGGGCTTGGTCTCCAAAAAAACAGCCTGAGAAAACACTCAGAGAATCATCCTGTCAGGGATTGAAACTTTTCTCCTGCACTGGCAAAGATCGTTTTTATACTGAGTGAGGAATTTGGCAAATACCAGTATTTATGTTGTTTGGAAAACATTTCATTTTCATGCAGTGCGTATGCAGAGGGTGATATATAAAGAACATTTCCTGGCTGCTGTTTATGTATAGATCACTTTCATGCATGTTTGATAAGAAGTTTTCTTTGCCTCTACTATTGAACACCACATAACTTTGTCTTCTTAGTTTTTAGTTCTTCGTTTTCGTTTTCTTTAGTTCTTAATGCTTGTATTGGACATCTTTTTGTGTGTAAATAAATGCACTCGTGCCTATCTATTCTAGGATATAGATGTGTCACAAATGATGAATGAGGAATGCTTTTGAGAGATATGAGAGGGGAAAAAAATCACTGCTCTAGTTCCTTTAAGAAATGTTTGGGCTCTCACTAGGCAGGAACAGGGAGTTTTCTCTTTAACATTGATTTGCAAACTGCAGGAATCATTTTCTGCATCACATTTCAGTGTCGGAATTTCCTTTAGAGGGATGTCACGTGCTCCACATTATTTTCTGTTTCAATACAGAAAATATTACAGAAAATACAGTTATTTTGAGAGGATCCATGTTCTTTTATTAACGAGAGAAATCAGGGGGCAGCTGTTTCGCTGCTGGATCATTCTCAGCTTGTCTGACACAGGCACCCCAAAGGGTTATTCTGGATGTGGCCTCGCAGCAAATTTCAGGCTCAGCCCTAATTTTTGTCCTTTCTCCAGAGCAGAGCTCCAAGTTCCGTGCAAACTGATGTGTGAGCTGGGCTGGTTTCGAGGTGTTTAGTGATTATGGGCAATATCAGTGGCTCCTGCAGTAATTATCTTATGAAACAGGCAGATTAAGCTCTCATGTGGGCAGGCAGATGCAGAGCTCTGTCGTGTGGGTGACACTGGCAGATTGGGCTCACATGAAACAATTTTGCCCAAGGAAATGTGAGCAAGGAGAGTTGTGTAACACAGCTTCTCACCCTTTGGCTTTCCATAGATCATGTCCCTGTAAAATCCTAAAAAAAAGAGAAATTATTTCAGGAATTTCAGAGCTTGGGGCATCTTGCTTCTGGTGAGTTCAGATTCCAAGAACTGGATTTTTCAGCCATCCTGGACAATAATTTACTCTTGATTGATTGATTCCTCCCTCTGAGCTCTGAATTCTTGTTGCTGATCACAGCACAATGAGTAACCACACAAATTTTGGGGATTGCAGTAAAGTCACCTGGTGCTGTGGTTATTAAGGGGAATTAAACCTTGAAGATCTATTTTCCCCAGGATTGTGGAAAATAGAATGGCAGAAAGAAATAAGGAACAAAATCTTGTATTTAAAGGCCATAATAGAGCAAAGTCCCTCAAATGTGCCCCATATATTAATTCAGAGTCACTCATGTGGCTGGAAATGAAAGAAATGCTCCATTTGTTCTGAATGCTTTGGGTTTGCATTTAAAAGTAAAATTGCCAAGGCTCTACAGGCGTGTTATTTGTTGGGTTTTTTCCTGCCTTTATGTTGGCAGAGTTGGATAAACTTTATCACTTTAGTTGAATAGTATATCTGGAAGATGTTTGCTCATGTGTTTTCTATATTCAGTATATCAACATCAACATTTTTCATGGATTTTTCATGGATTTGTGGATAATTCTGGCTCTGTCTGGAAAAGATAAATGCCAACTGGTAAAAATCAAGTCTGAGAGGAGATCTGGATGTCTCAGTAAATAAATATCTATAGAGAAGAGGTGATTTTCAACTCAATCTAGTGGTTCTTAAAACACATTTCATCAAGGGTTTTCTGTTAAAAAGTCAGCCCAAAAACATCTAAGAACATTTTTTTTGCCAGAGAGGTGCAGTTCCCTTCTTAAGCCAGTGCTCCCTCACCTGAGACCCTGTGAGTCACTTGTGATTTCTTATTGTCATTCCTTTGCTATAAATTCATCATTGTTTCAGTGGTAATGCTTTGACTGAAGCTGTAATTTCCTAAACACTCACCTGTGTTTGCTGAACTCACTTTTTGTTTCTGTTTTGCTGTGTTTCTGTTTTCAGTTTGTTAAAACACTTTTTTTTTCTTCTTCTTCTTCTTCTTTTTTCTTTTATTTTTTCCTTTTCTTTTCTTTTTTTGTGAATGTAGAAGTATCCAGACCAGCAGGGTGGAAGAATTTAAATATTTAGTATCATGAATATTTTATTCTCTTCAGGATTATATTTGTGCCTGAAAAGAAAGAAAAGGAACATGTATTTCTGCCCATCTCTCAGCAGCCACAGACATGCTGAGCAAAGCAGTCACATTTTTGAGATGATACTGTTGGGTGGTGTTTGTTTAAGTGGCAGGAGTTTTTAAGGTAATGGGACAAAGTTTGTGCCACATTTGTGAAGGTGTATGTGTATTTTTTAAAGTGTACACCAAATAAAACCAATAGGAAATTTTATTGATTTCTGAGAAGCAGGAGGTGATTTTGTGGTGCTGCTTGGATGGATTTTCTTGGCCAGGGCTCAGCCTCATTTTGCACAAAATGTTTGAAAAACCATCCACTCGCAGCACAGCTGGCAGCAGCCACTTCAGCAGGTAGAAGAAATGTTTTGGGTGTGTTTCTCCTGCTCCATCCTCGTCAGGGACTTCTCTGGAGAGCTCTGAGCTCTCTGTGGTCACCAGAGGTGTGACCCTGCATGATCCAGCACTGAACAGACCAAAACATCTTTTTGAGGAGTTTTAAAACACTCTCTGTGCTTTATTATGTAGCTTTTGTAGCTGTCCCTCTTTAAGACTCAGGGAAAAAAAAATTCACAGGTTTTAAATTTATAACAAATCCAGCAACTCCTTTATTTCATAATAACATTTTTAAAAGGTCACCTGTATTTTATCATTGAAAAGCAAGAATAAAGTTAATTGCTGTGTAAAAAAAAAGAAAAACTTCTGTTCTTTTGAAGATTTTGGGACTGCAATAAATGAGACACTTGAGGGACAGGTTGTTACTCCAAGCACAGATATCAGTCAAGCCTCCACCCTCTGAAGTGGGGCTTTCCAAGGCTCCAGGGAAGAAGAAAACTTTCCTGGTGCACTTTTTCTGATTTATAGAATAAATCCTTATAGAAATTAGGTTTTTAATGCCGCTGGCAGTCTGAGGAGCAGCGGAATTGGAGAATCACAGGATTGGTGAGGGTGGGAAAGACCTCCAAGCTCAGCAAGCCCAGCTGTCAACCCAGCCCCATGTTCAGCACTGAAGCCTGTGCTCAGGTGACACATCCACCTGGTTTTTGAACATTTTCAGGGATGGTGACTCCACCACTGCCCTGGGCAGCCCATTCCAATGCTTGATAACCCTTCCTAGGAAGACTTTTTTTTCAAACATTTCAAATATTTTCAAATCTACACCTCCTCTGGCTCAACCTAAGGCCAGTTCCTCCAGCCCCTGGGGAGAACAGTGAGCAAGGCAGAAGCAAATTAATCAAAATAATCTCTTGGAGAAGTTCAGCAATCTGGTTCCACTGTCATCTCCCTTTCACAAAAAGTGGCATAATGAAATGTGGTTTTGGCTGAGGCTGGGTGTGTCCCACTTTAGGGACAGAAAGAAAGCAGGTACAGAAGCATGGCAGTGAAAGAACAAGCTCTTTCTACTTTATTTACAATCTAACTCCTTTATACATTTGTACAAAGGTCAAGAGATTGGCTACAAAGGTCACCACCTCTTAACCTGGGTGGTGGACATCACCATCAATCATTTCTTCTCTCAGAGGAGAAGAATGCAAATATTCTAAGAATAAACATTGTTTACATCAGAAGTCTACGTGAGAAAGTTCTGCACAGAGACAGAAAGACAGAAACTGAGGGCAACAATGAAACCCAGTTTCTGGTCTGAATTGAGAGCTCTGAGCATTATTGCAATACGTTTATGTGGTAGCTATTACCCAG
The DNA here is from genome assembly GCA_003546035.1 of Mixornis gularis. Classification (NCBI taxonomy): domain Eukaryota; kingdom Metazoa; phylum Chordata; class Aves; order Passeriformes; family Timaliidae; genus Mixornis; species Mixornis gularis. The sequence goes on from QVAJ01000300.1 coordinate 116,445, forward strand.
CCTGTGCAATACCTTTAAAACATATTTTATTTCTTAGTGCTGGCTTTTGTTTGAAACCAGGGGAAGGGTTTATATTTGGAACCATTACCGTGCACTTATAAAACATCTCTAAAGGAAAAGGGAAAAGGAGATTACTTCAGCAATGGAAGCAGGGAACAAGAAATGCTGTTAAACCTGCCCAATTCCAGGTGTTTGCAGGATCTCAGGTTCCCTCTGACTCCTGCCGTGGATTGTGTGTGGGGCTGGTCTCCAGCTGGGCTTCCTGCACACCTGACACTGGAACTCAGTGCTCATGAAGCAAAAGGAAACTGATCCTTGCCTCTCCCTTGTCTGACAGGTCCACCTGACAGTTCCCTGCCATAATTAAATGGCAGAGCTTTTGTTCCTGTGCCAGGGGGTGATAAACGTGCCCGGGCACCCCTTGGCAGTTCAGTTTACCCTCGGGCAAGGCTGGCTGGGGGTTCTGAATGGAGCTGTGTGACTCCAGCTACTCTAAGAAATATAATTACATCTGATACCTGGTTATGCCACTCTCTTGTCTCCCAACAGGCTTCTCAGAGAGCCCTGAGCAACAATTTCCCCTCAAACATGTGGTGTCCTTACAGCAAACTGGAGTTTAGGCACTGAAAGAATGGGCTAGGGGATATGTCCCAGGTTTAGGACTATTTTATCCGTCCGTGCTGCTCCGTCCTTAAAAACTCTCAATTCTGAAAGACCAACTGAGAAATTTCAGCTTGTTCTATTCATTTCTTTAGTCCTAAATATATAAATATAAATATATAAATAGTTTATATAAAAATATAAATATAAATATAAATATAAATATAAATATAAATATAAATATAAATATATAACAGAATCTTTTATAAGCCAAGGGATCTACAGCACCTATTGTGATCTGTGTAAAGGGGTTACAAACCTGATTTCAGCTGCCTTGTGGCCACCCAGAGCGTTCACCCCTCTCACTGTGAGTTTGCTCAGTGATGAATTTTCCCACTGTTCTAAAGCTCTCAATGCAATTTGTTGTGTCTGTTCATATACTGCATCCACATTAAGTAATAAAATTGTAAAATAGAAGAAAAAAAAAAGCTGATACACTTCTGAGTACATTGTTCCAGTGACATGCTCCAAATTTTAAAAAAAAAAAATAATAGTTTCTTTTTTTCCACTCCTTCTTTAGACATCCTTCTAAAATAAATGACATAATGGAGCAAAATCAAAATACCTGGAGTTTAATTTCAGCCTGATGTGAGCCCCTCAGAGGGACAGAAAAAAGGGGAATGGGATGAATTTTGAAATGCCAGCAGCCTGGCAAGCAGCCACATCATAAGATACACACTGGCAATAAAATGCATGTGCTGGGAAACATGTGCATGTGTTGTGCTTGTTTTGATGAGGATGGAGCACAGCGTGACTGTGGGGGTTTAGAAACAGCACTGGGACTGAAAATTATTTGTGGGCTGGAGTAAGTAGGAGAAAAATCTAATTGCAAAGTGGTTTTGGGTTTAGACTGTCCCACCGACCTTGGGGCTCCTGACAGTTTGTCACCAATATTTTTATGGAACTGAGGGAGTAGGTACTTAAAGCTTGACTTTACATTAATTACACTGCTGGAGGAACATGAGGACAGCTGACACAAGCCACCTACCCCCTGTGCCTGGGGGAGACTCTCCTTGGAGAAACTCTGCTGCCTTTGAGCAGCCACAGACCCTTTGTGCCTGTGGGGGGCTGCAGGAATCTTCCAGCTGCATTCCACACAGAGCAGTAAAAAATAGGGATGGGAATAATTTCCAGAGGCCACACACACACCTGCTCCCAAAGCAGGATTAAACCACTTTTATTTCTAACAGGTATTTCTCTGAGTGGCTCCCCTTGCTGCCCATTCCCTCTCTCCTGCCATGAGGGGTAATTGAGAACATCCCATGTCCACAAATGGATCCATTCCCGTGCTGCCAGTGCTGAACTCTCTTTAGCAAGAGAGTAACAAGAAGTTCTCAGATTTTTTTTTCCAGTTTTCCAACTGCCTTCTGCCATTCTTACCCTTGTCCAGTGCCTATGGAGAACTGAAGAAGCAGATGGGGAAAATCACACCGTGTAGTTACAGCTTAATAACTGCTTTTAGTGCTAGAATGCCTTCTCAGTGATGTTTTCGAACTCTTCCACCACCTTTATCACTCTCTGCATGTTTCAAGAGACTCCCTATAACATTCTTTACACTCTTGGGATACAGGTACCAACGTAATTCAGATGGCAAAGGTGGGAGCCCATAGGGTTGTGCAGGTCCCTTGCAGACTGGGGCCAAAAAACCAGAGCTTTATCCTGGTAGGTGTGAGCTGAGGAAAGGATCAGCCCCTCCAGGAATTTGTAACAGTTCAGGCAGCCCAGAATTCTGCTGAGCCTGGAGAGCAGGGGCTGCCTGGCACAGTGAGCTCCCGTGGTTGGCCATGGAGGAAATTATTCCCAAACACAGAACGGCTGGCAGGAAAACGATTGAAAAACGATCTTTATCAAATGAACTGAGAATGTGCATTGTGGCTGTGTCTGGAAACACTCTCAGGGGTGCTCTCAGCTCTCACTCTCCCGGCCTCAAAGACACAGCCCTGCACATTGCTGCCAGTATTATGTATGGGAGACAACATCAAGCAACATTCACTCATTCATTTGTCAGCACCACCTCAATATGAGCCCTGCAGCAAGATTTAGGGTCCTCCTGGCTGGAATTTCAGCACAGGAATTTAACTTCTACAGCTTTCCATTTAAAGTGTCCAATTTTTAGAGCGAATGAGTTAAAAACAGGAGGAGGCTTCAGAAATCAGGACCCAGAGCTGGTGCAAATAACTCGTGTAGGCATCACTCAGCATCAAGGTGAATTAGCAGGTTTTAGGTCTAGATTATTAAAGGAAATTGGGCTAACATGCCAGAGAGAAATGTTCAGAATATGTAAATGATCTAAATGTGTGTCCTTCGAGTAATACATCAGAGAATGGAGAACTCTGGTGGAAACAGAGTCGTTTTTACTTAATCATGGAATAAACCAGTGCAGGCATGATTTTAGGTTTTCTTTCTGCAGAGATGTGGAAAGGTTTTATGAAAAACCTGCTACAAGTCAGGGGTGCTAAGCCACAAAGCCAAGGCAGGGCTGAATTTATTTTCCTATTATTTTTACTCCAATGAAATAATGATTAATTTCAATATGAAAATTATAAGAAAACGTGGCTGTATTTAATGAGAGGAACCAAAGCACTAAAACCTTGACAACTGATTGCCTATCTAGATGTTTTTTTTCTTTATATCTAAATCTATCTGCAACTTTTCATCTACACATTTAGATGCAAGAAGCCCATGATATCTCTTTAGATATTTACTATCATTCATTTCCACTTGTATAATCCCACTTCTCTGTATAGAATGGCTGTAATAATTGGTTGTTTTGTCATGGAGCAGAATGTGCCCACTGATAGCTGGTGCTGATAGAAGTGTCCTTCAATACTAAATTAAAAATATGTGATTCTATCATCATCTGTCTAGACCAGGGACCTTCATCCTCCTGCTGTCTGCTGCATCATGACAGTTTCCACGTCCTTCCACAACTTCATCTCCAATTTAGGTACGAGCAGCAGCAGCACACACGGCGAGCAGAAATAGCCTGGCTTCCAGCAAAATGTCACTCACCCCATAAAGTTAATAAAAAAGCCCAATTCCTTATTTTTCCTGCCCTGCAGTTTCCAGCTCACACGTCAGGAGAATGTGCAAGGCTGTGGGAATGGCCATCTGTTCTGCCTGCACAGTGCTGGTGCTTGGGAGGGCTGAATTACTCAGATGCTCTCGTTTTTCAGAGACATCTGGAACTGGTGGCCATCTATTAAAAAAAAAAAAATAATAAAATACAGCAGCACAGAAAAAATTCCCTTGGGCTGAGTGCCTTCTCCATGGGATCAGGAGAAATTTTAGGACCAATATTTGTGGCATCATGGAATGGTTTGGGCTGGAAAGGAGCTTTAAGGCCCATCCAGTCCCACTCCCTGCCATGGGCAGGGACACCTTCCACTGTCCCAAGGTTCTCCAAACCCCATCCAACCTGGCCTTGGACACTTCCAGCGATCCAGAGGCAGCCACAGCTTCTCTGGGCACTCTGTGCCTCCCCACCCTCACAGGGAGGATTTTTTTTCCTGATATCTCATCTAAATCTACTCAGCGAAATGAAATAAAGCCAGAGGGGATGACATCATTAGTAGGTTTTACTAGTTTGTTTTCTTAATGTCACCATAAAGCACATGAGGAAGTAGAAGACAGTCAGGAGTGCAGAAAGGTGATAAAGTCAAACTGGATGAACTCAATTATGTACAAACAAAAGGGGCCACATTGTCCAAGCCTTTAGAATGAAAGTACTGTAATTATACTTTAGCATTATAGTGTTAATTGGTACAGGGGAATGCCAAAGGTCCATAGGACAGACCTGGGTTCCATGTGGGTTCACCAATGAGCCAAGGGCACTTTGGTCCATGCCAGGAATCAAAGGAACATTTCCTTGATGGGGTAATTCAGGTGCCAGTGATGCCTTGGGAAGGCTGAGCTGGAACAGAGACTGGACAGAGCCAGAGAATAAAGTAGAGATTTATTGAAAGGCCTTTAGGGTACACCTTGGGCAGGACAAGAGCCTGGCCAGGGCTACACCCAAGGTGGATCCAAAATGGTCACAAAATGGACAGTCACGAGATCTTACATTTTTATACATTTTGGTCCATTTGCATATTGGGGTTTAATTGTCCAATTCCAGCTCCAGGTTGTGAGGTCCCATCCTTTTTGTTCCTCCCTCCAGCCCACCCTTGTTTGTGCTTTTGGACCTGAAAGTTGTCCTTGGTGTGCAGCAGGAAAAGGATTTGTTTTGTGTCCCTGCTGTGTGCAGAGCTGAGTGACACTGACTGTGAGCTCAGAGCTGCACCCCTGGGCAGCACAGAACCTGAAAAATGTAAAAGATAACACTTGAGGCACCTCCAGCCCTGGGATCAGCTGTCCCTTGGCTGGAACAGACATGGGTGTTGGAACATGTGGAAATGCCACTCCCAGTGAGGAGGAGAAGTTGTTCCTGGCGAGGAGAGCAGGAGCAGCAGCTGCTGAGGACTCTCTGTGGAGCACCTCAAGAGCCATCGAGCTGATCCTTCACCTGCAGCCCCAGCAGGGACAGGGCCCTTGGACAAGGTACTTTGGATGCAAGTGCAGAGCCAGAAGGAGGACTGGGGAGAGCAAGGAGTGATTAATAACTCTGCAGTAATTGCAGCCTCAATAAACACAGCGTGGTGCCACCCAGGCAGGGAGGAATCAGCTCATGGGGATTGCAGCCTCTCCCTGCCAGGGCTGGGCCACCTCACATTTGTGCTCTCCCAAGGCATTTACCCCAAAAAACCCTTCCTTTTAAAAGCAAAATGAACATTATAATCACATTTTCATTACTGAAACTATCAGAAGATTTTTGCAATTCTCTCTTTGCTGCCTGAAACAATCAAAGCCCTCTGCAATTGCTTTTCTTTCTAATCCAGAATTTGTGTCAGTAACTTTCTGACAGGGTGTTTGTGTCAGAGCAGGGAATTTTGATGAAGAAGTTTGGAGATCAATTAATTTAAAATTCAGCCTTGCTGTGAAGTTTCCCCCCAGCAGCTCTTGTTTAGGAACACGGTTTTTCATGGACTTAAATTTAAGTCGAACAGGATTTCCTATGGATGGTGCAGGTGCTTAACAACAGCATTGCCAACACCTGCAGCTAAATCACAAATTAATCTTTGCAGATTTTGTTTATAAAAAAGTCAGGATGTTCTCCCACTTGTACCTCCTGCTTGGTTCTAAAAGGAATGTTTAGATTACATTCTTAATCTTTTCATGGCTATGATGAATGCTGATTAATGTTGAAATTCTTTTTTATTGTTATTTTTCATTTCCTATGGGCTGATACTCTTGGAACCAACAACTTGCTGGACCTGCAATTTAAAGGAAGAGAGGAAAGCACCAAAGAGTGGGGAATTAAATTGAAAAATAGTGGCTGCTTGGCTTAAATTGTGTGTTGCTGCTGTGAAACCTAGAAGCAAATATTCTCTACAAGGACAGTGCTGCTCACAGCCTGGGCAGGTGCTTTGCACCTGTGGGCCTGGCAAGTTCTGGCTTTTTCCTTTATTTAGCAGCAATGTTTTCAGGTGAAATATTTTCACACAAATCTACCTCTCGTGCAAAGATCTTGCACACCTGGACAGGGAGCTGTGAGACCTCAAAAAGTGGGATTTTATGTGTCAGAACTGGTATTTCTTCACCCACTTTGCTGTGCAGAGCAAACTTTTACACGGGAGCTTGTGAACCTCAGAGATACAAATTCACCTTTTGAGGGGAAACATTGCTTGTGGGAGCTGCTAAAACCATCATGTCAGAAATGCATGTGCAATTTTTTCTCTGATTTACCACCATTTGATGGCTTCAGGTTTAAATATTAAGTGTTGTGAAGTAGGACAGGCTGTTTGTATCTACCACAGGACATTATTCCTAACTGAGCAAACTGGAAGTGGCTCATCCCTCGCTTTACTCAAGGATGTGTTTGTTCATATATATATATCAAGTGTCCACATACATTTTAAATTTTGAGGTGGATTTTGTGCCTTTATTGTAGCAAAGTAGTTGAATACAAGGCCTAGTGTTCATTTTATGGGTTTTTGGGGTTTTTTTGGGGCTTTGCTGCCGCTCCACGAGTTTGGAACCAGCTCCTTCCTCAGTCACACGCTTTGCTGCATCCAGGTTCCTTTGGAGACTGAATCCTCAGTGAGCAACACACAGATGGCAATTTGTGCCAGCATTCCTGGGTTTATTACTCCCCGTTTCAGATGGCTATTTAATTTGTCAGCCCTTTTGGCTGGAAACCTGGCTGTTAATGTAATCAAACGCCTGCTTTCTGTCAGGCCCCAGGCATTTATTTCCATTACTGGGGTTGCCTCAAAAAAAAAAAAAAAAAATGAAAAAAGAACCAACCTGGAGGGTGGTTGTTGGAGTGAAGATCTTTGGAGAGCTGTGTGTCCATCTGGTGTGTGAGTTTGGAATAAATAGAGAGGGCCTGATGTATCTTCAGGAGGTGTGAGATGCTTCATACCAGCCACAGGGGATGACGCCTGTCTGAAGACCACGAGATTTAACTCCATTTGAAAGACCTTCAAGGAGGGAAGAGCCCAGAAGGCATGAAAACATAATGGGAATTTTCACCCTCAGCCCCCTCAGCTGCTCTGGTTGTGATTTTTTAGCAGCGTTTCCAAATTCCATTCACAGTGTGGCTCTCAAGCATCCTCTCCCCCACAGATTGTCCACCCCAAACTCCTGCCTTCCCTCATCCTTCCCAGCACAGAACTGCAGGGTTCTCACCCTCCTGCTTCTTTTTCCTGCCTGCAGCTGCATGGGTTTGAAAAGCAAAAGCAGCTGGGGGTATTGCAGGGCACCTGCAGCTCAAGACAAGGGAGATAAAGATGGCAGAAAATCAAAGGAAACAGCATAAAATGAGAAGAGGAGGGGGAAAAACAAATCACATGGGGCAGGGAAAAATGACGGGGAAAGGGAAGGTTGGAAGCATCTGAGGGATGCAGAAATCTCGCTGCAACATTTTTTTTCCATAAGACACTGAGCAAGTTAGTGCTGATGAGGCAATGAAAATAGACAGGATATTTTGGAGAAATAGAATTATGAAAGATGTGTTGTAGTAGGACCCACGAGGGGTAATTTTAGATGATTAGTTTAAAGCATTAACAGTGTTGTGTGGCAAAAGTCAATAGGCCAAAAAAACACTTATAATGGATTGGAATTAGGAAATAGTTTGGCTTCTGATTGTGATGCTGTGAATTGTAACATCTGTACTGTCTCACCCTTCACATGAGACTGAAAATGGAATAAAAGTCTTTAAAACACCTCTCAGGAGCCCCGTCTGTGGGTCAGAAAAAGGGATAAACCGACAGTGTGCCAAACTCAGGGAGCTGTAACCAGGCTGCTTTGAAAAAGAATTAACCTCTGAGAAAAGAGAAGGGAAAAGGTCTTCCTTCCACGACTGATCCCACTTCACCACAGAAACACACAGCCAGAGATGAAACAGAGATGAAACACATCTCTGCTACCTCAGAAACCTTCCTGCAGGCCTTGTGCCAGCTTTGCCTTTCCTCACTCTCTGACCACAAAGCTGAAAGACTGGAGCTGAGCTGGGCAAGCCAAGCCCTGTGCTGGCACAGGGGCCAGGCCATTCTGGGCCACAGTTCACTGCCTTATTGCTGTTTGTTGACATGTTCTCTGTAATTTGAGGAACCGTCTGCTTTCCCTGGCAGTACAGTCAGATGGCGGCCTGGGATTTTCTGCCCTGCACTTGATTATTTCTTCTGTCTCCACAGTAAGAGCCCAATCTGTCACTGGATTATGCACATTGACTTAGCAGAGAGATTTTAAGGCTGAAACGAGCCTATGAGAAATGGCTGCTGAAATCCTAAGGCTCTTGGGTCTGTGAGAGTGAAATATTGGGAGGCGGACTGAATAATAATAATAATAATAATAATAATAGTAGTAATAGTAATAGTAATAGTAATAATATTCTGCACAACCCAGACAATATATGGAAGGCAAACAGCAAAGGCAAGAAAATAATTCCTATTTCCATCATGTAAATGTTTTATTTTTAATTCAATATATAGGTAACAGGGGGCTTTTAAAAGACCAATAGCCAAGGATTTCCTCTTGGTTGATTTTCTTTTCTTACAACAAAATGCCCCCTGATTGCATTAGGAGGTTTATTATTGACAAAAGTTGATGCTAAAAGGAAATATCAGGATCCAGAATGAATGTTTGAGGCTGAACCAAAACACTGGGCGAAATCTTTGGCCAGTCAGGACAAAGGTCTTCCACAGCCCCCAAACTGGTCTGTGCTGCTCTGACTCATGAGTTTCAGGGTTGGAGCCTGACTGGGAAGGTCAGGAAATATCATGCATCCTCCAAAGCCATTATATTTATAACAGCATGGCCAGAAGCAGCCAGAAAAAGCTGACAGAGCTCTTACAGTTTATCTCTCATGATTTAAAAATCAGCAAGTTGACATGAACACACCAATACCTCCAACAACTGGGGCTGTGTTGTGTTCCTTCCTCTTTCCTAGTGCAGATTCCCAGTGAGATTTCTCTCATCCCTTTTATCTCAGTGAGTTAATCTGACCCATCAACTCTCTCAGTCTGACCCACATCTCCACAACCCTTTGGAGGGGGAAATGTGCCCAGTGGCACAGATGTTTGTGGGCTGGTTCCACAGGCAGAGCCTCTCCAAGAACATCCCGTTATTTAGGTGGGAGTGGGTGGCTGTGAGTGGCTCCTGGGTGTCACCACGGGACAGCTCCCACCAGGCTCTGCTTGGTCCTGCTCCCACTCCCAGTCATTCCATGGATTGCTTTGGGATTTGGGGGTGAGTGGCTTCCAAAGGGTGTCCAATTCTTGAGGTTCAAAAGATGCCTTGGGAAGGTGAGAAATCCACCAGTCTCACGTATCTACTGGGTGTCACTGTAGGACACAAAAGAAAGATGAAAGACTGCAAATATTTCAGAAGGCAAAGAGCATAGAAAAAAGGCTTTTATTGTCTAATTCTTACTGCCTTTTATAAGGTGCTCTCATACAGACTGAACATGGTTGGTGAATAGGAACGACACCTCTCTAATCCCATGGGTTAAACCAGAGAAACAGCAAAACACCACCTGGAGAAAGATTGTTTTGGGAAAGGAGAGTTGTTGGCCAAGATTGTTTTGAGAAGAAGCTTTCTGGACAAATTTTTCCTTGGGAAAAAGTTAGCAGCTGTTAGCAGGCTAAAATCTCTCAGACCCAGAAATATCAGGCCCACATACTGGGGATCAAAGATCCCACGTGGATATCCCTGAGAGTGTACCTTGAATGGTTCTGTCATTTCCTTCTGGAATTGGCCAAGCACCCACTGGCACACCGACTAAAACAGTGGAAGTTGTCTTTTCTAGGATTGTATAGGAAAGACATATGATATCTAAATCTGATGCATTGGCTAAAGCCACCCAGACATTTGTTTTAGGTCGACTAACTGGTAAATTTACACTACTAAAAGCAAGCAAATTACTAAAAGCAAGCAAGCAAAACAAGCATAAACATAACATTCGATTGAACCCCGTATTTTCTTTAACTGTCATCTAACTAAGGAATTCTACAACACTACTGAGCACAGAAAATGGGAAGGGCAAGAGCTCAGCAGCTGATGGTGGCTCCTTCATTGCAGCACACCCAGGAGCTCAGCAGAGCCGAGCTGGGTGGTGATGGAGCAGATGTTTATGGCTGTTTCTCATTTTAAATCACATTACAGAAACGTAGCAACTCATTCATTATGGATTGTGCTGAAGCACCAAAGGATGCAGAGTGTGATGGCTGGTTCACACAGCTCCTCACAGGTTCTGGGTCGTTCCAGCCCTTCCCAAACAGGCACTGCCTGCACACCATCACCCCTTGCTGCATCTCCTAAGTGTTTATTCCAGCCTTTGGTCAAAGAACATGGAATGCAAATCATGGGAGAACGCTTCGCTTGGCTTTTCAAAATTAACCAGATGGCTTTGCTTAAAAAAACAACATTTAAAAACTCCGATTCTGTCACGAGGAGAGGATCAAGGACAAAGCCCACAGAGCAGTTCAGCTGGATTCAGCTTTGTGGTACCTGGTGCATCCAGGCCATAAGTTTGAAACCCCCTGCAGTCATTAAAACATGTCAATGGCAAAACCTGATATCTTTAAACTCAACCACAGAATTTATTTATTTAAATTTTTTTTCTAAAGAGGTGAAGTGTTGGTCTGGAAGGTCAAGACATCAAAGGTCCGTCTCCAGCAACCTTTGCTGTATTTTTGCCCAAGTCCTGTGAACTGTCTGTGATATAGTTTTAAAAATGTGGATAAAAGGAGTTTTTCCTACTCAAAGAGTCAACATTTAAAAAAAAAAATTGTTATTGAGACCAAATTTAATCAAGGGAAAGCTGTTAAATCACTTAATTAAATATTTCCATCAAGCAATATGACATTTTTTGGATTTTCTGGTTTCCTTGGAAACCCATTTTTGCAGTCCCTGTCTGTCCATGTGCTCCAGCTGCCATGGGTTGAGCTCTGAAGATTTCACAGCAACTCTGGAGGGGCAGGGCAGGGTCAGGCTCTTCTCTGGGGCTGGCAGCAGCAGTGTGAGGGTCACTGCAGGGACACAGGGCAGGACAGGAATTTTGGATGGTCAGGAATATGTGATGGGCAGGAATGTGTGATGGGAAGCTGTAGTACAGGTGTAGTCAAGAAATTGCAGAAATGCTTTTGTTTGCAATTCCAGGAGTCAAATACACTCATATTTGATTAATGCTCTGAAAGCCCTGAGTTTACACCTCTGACCATCCACTGAGTGGTGGTTTTAAGAACATGTTTTCTCCTAGAAGGGTTGTAGAGCAAAGATCCCGTTTTATTCAGGTTGGGATTTTAAAGAGTATCAGGACGCGCCAAAAACATTGCAGTCAAAACCAAGACAACTTTTGTCTCTGTAAACTTCCAAATTCCTTAAAATAAAATAATGTAGCTGCATTTCCCTTGATTAAACCACGAGAAATACTAAATATTTTTAAGATTTCTGGGCAGAAATGTGTGTTTCAGCAAGCAGATATCAGCCAGCTGCCCTCCAGTGCTCCCTGCCCTCCCCCAGGTCCTGCCCTGCTAACACCACACCAAGGTCTGGGAGTTCTCTCTGGCTCCTGCTCACTGCTCCATTTTAATTTGGACCCTCTAATCCAGGTAACTGAGTCCACAAACCCACTGATTCCTAAAGAAATAGTCACCCTGAGAAAATCTTACCTGAAATTAATCTGATTTTGCCTTTCATAAATGACAACTTTTAAAAGAAATTTGAAAATAATATTTTAAACAACAATCAAAATAAGAAAATTGGCAGGTTTTTAGAAAGCGGTCATTTTTTCATTTCAATATTTCAGGTGTCTCCATCTCAGAAATGAGGCGCTTCACATAGGAACAAAGTGTTTTCAACAAATGAAGGTTTTTGGCCACACAGAACCAACAACAAGAAATCTGAATTTCTCTTCCTCGAGGAGTTTCAAAAGTGTTGATGAATCGTCCTGATGCACAACACGAAACACTTCCAAAAATCTTACAGCCCTTCCAAAAATCTTACAGCCCTTCCAAAAATCTTACAGCTCTTCAGGGAACAGGAAAAATCTTCCCACTCCCTTCTTGTGGCAACGGAGGTATTTCATACTGAACTTTAAAAACATTGACAGATTTCTTCCTGCAGCCAAAGGAAGGCAGTGAGAGTTTATGTGTTTCAAAGAAAATTGAGATGCTGGCAGACAACATCAACGTCTGTGTGTGTGTCTTTCAAAATGCAGTTGTCACCCCCAATGCAGCTGTAGTATGAATCATACCCTGAAAAGTTATATAAGGTTTGGGCTATGAGTAAAAGCTGGCTTTTATTTTCCCCCAGGGAAATTTTGAATCTAGTGAAAAAAAAAAAATATATATATATATATTATTCTTGGAGATTTAATTGTTACAATAACTGAAAAGCTGGGAGCCCTGGAGTTAGGAGTCTATTTATCCAAGTTCAGTATATTGTATTGATAAATGGATAAATATCAGTGTCCAGAGGGTCAGTTCAGAGAACAGCTTTTGTGGCCTGAATTTAGAAACCACTCCGTTCTGATGACAAATAAGAAAGGTCCCCTTGGTTATGTAAAAAGAAGAGGGAAGCATCTCAGTGAATAATCCCGAGGGATTACAGAGTCCCAGTGAAAGTCCAGTATTAGCCAGCAGGCAATGGCTTCACATCTGGAACCGGGAGCCCAAAGTCAGCTGGGGGGTGGCACTCATTAAAAATAGATCTGCTGGAGAGCTAAGATGATTATTGATGCTGATTTGCAGGATTAGACACGGGCAGCAGTCTGTCAGGCTATTTCCTCACTTGAGCACACAAAAAACCTCCTCCGGGGCTGGTGCAAGCAGGGATTGATGGCCAGGGGAGGGGAGAGGGAGAATTTGGGAGGGGAGAGGGAAGACACCTTCCCTCTGCTCCTCTGCCACGGTGCTGGTGGTGCTTGGAGCCAGAGCTGAGCTCATAATCAGACCTGCAGGGATTTGTGTGGCTTAAACACTGGAGATGTAAATGATTAACGTGATCTCCCAGCCTGATGCTGTGAAGTCTTTGCAGCCGGGCACATATCCAGTTTATGGAAATGGCAGGGGAGCAGGGAGCTACAGGTTCATCTTTTTGAAGGAAATCTGGATACGTGGGATGGACTGAGAGTGGTGGATGCAATTTGTAGTTTTATTTTAGAATAAACAAGTCAGGGGGCTCCCCACTGTAGTGCCCACAGAAATAACAGTGTGCAAAAATCTGACAAAGATCCCCTTGGTTTCCGTGTTACAATTCCTCTTTGTTCTTATTTTCAGGATTGTTCTGTTTTGCAAGAAAACACTTAGCAAATATTGCAGGGGAAGAATAGATTTCTGTTCAAGGACAGGAAAAATATGCAATTTTTAAGGCTAAACAAGCAGTTTGGATAACCAAAGGTATATGTTCCTGACAACCCATTTGCTGGGACAATGATAGAACAAACAGTTTAAAATAATAAGCACATTCAGAAGAATTACAACGTGTGCTGTCTGCCAAAGGCGGGGGGAATCTCATCCATCAAAGAAATGATTACAGGTAGTTTGCCCAGATCCTGCTAATTCCAACAGGTACCACAATTTCCTCCTAACTCCTGGTTCATGTATTTACTGATGGTGAAGGAACGTTCTGTGGAATCATCTGAGCACTGAGCTTTCAGCTGGCCATTAAGTTAACTGCTCAGAAATTAGAGCTGGACCTCAGAAATGCAGATTCATGGGGGTTGCTTGGTAGTTCTGTAATGAACTGCTCCTGCTGAATTGCCACGTGAATTTTGTTTTACCTGGGGCTGTGTCATCCATAGTGAATTTTGTTTCACCTGGGGCTGTGTCATCCATAGTTACCGTTCAGATTAACCTGTCAGATCAAGCAAATGTACTTTTCTAATTAGGTTCTTAATGGTTCCATCTGTGGCTGGGGCAAAATATTTCAAGATCCTTTTTCCACCTTGGTTCAGGAACTCTCTCCGAGAGGGGAGGGATGCTGAAAGAAACCAAGCCATCTCCAGCAGCCAATTCCCCCCTGCAGACGTGGGTGGATTCGATGGGGATTCACATCCTGGAGCAGAGATAATAAAAGAGAAGCCCATAAACCCAGTTATTGAAGCCCTGGCAGGCAGCAGCACTTCCTAAGCCTAATGGCTGCAGCCAGCGTGTGCTTTGGAGACAATCTCACTCAGTGCTTCCCCTGTAAATAATCAGAAGATACAATGGATCTGTGGGAATTAAGTTCTTAGGAGGTGGTGATGTCATGTCCACAGATTCAGGGCACTATTCACTTGCTTTTGGGAAACATTTGATAGTTACATAATATTCCTCAATCCATGTTCTGGATCAGCTTTGTTCCATCAGGCTTTTCCCATTACTTTAATAACTTCTGGCCCCCAGCTTCGCAAGTTCTTGTTTTGTTATTTTTTAAATGTGTCATGATATTTAAAAATGAAAAAAAA
>QVAJ01000300.1:131119-161587 GCA_003546035.1 Mixornis gularis
CCCCCCCCAAAACACATAGAAAAAAGCCAGGGAATCCAGCAACTTCTAATTCATGGTTGTTGCTCACATGGATATAAATAATAGGGGTTGTTTAACTGAGGGCAGCTTATTTCTTATCTGAGGAAATATTAATGCCCTCCCTGTTATCTAATTCAGCATAATGTAAGGGGATTTAGTGGAGATTAAGAGAGAAAGTGGGAGAAGGATTTATATTCTTTAGGGCCATGCTGGTGTTCCCAGGACTTTTGGCATCACTTCCATTAGAAGAGGTGATTGCTCTCCGAGGAGTTAAAATAATTGGAAGGAAAGACAAGCTCTTATACTGGAATGAAAAGTCCTGAGGAAAAAAAAGAAGCAATTGTTCCAGTTTCAGACTCCCTGCCCTGCTGCTGAAGGGAAAAATCTTTGTTCTCAGACCTGGAGCCTGAGGAAAGGCCAGCACCCCAGCAACACTTAATTTTTAACAGCTCTGCTCCTCTGCAGAGATTCACTCCAGCCTGGCCAGAGAGTGACAGAGCACAGTTCTGTAATTTAATGTTATCACACCTCTCCAGTTCTGTGTGCAGCTCCTCGGGGGGTGAGGCAGGCTCGGGGAAAGGCTGTGACACCTCCAGGTGACAGATCCAGCATTCCCCCAGTGAATGCACTGAGCTTTAGGAATATCTATTGGCTTTACACTGGAATAAACTTCGTGAGTGTGGGGAGCTATACCAGGAGTCTGCTTCTGTTCATCCTGAATGATTTGATGGGGTTGAATCCCCAAATTTATCATTGCAGGTGAGAATTCAAGGAATTTGTACCAGAGAATTTGTACCAGAGTGCCTCTTTCTAGTGACAACACTAGAATAGATATTGAAATAGATATTGAGATACTTGAATAACATTTGCTCCACAGTCTGGGAGCCCAAAGCATCACCACCTCTCCTGGAGGTCACATATTTCCACAAGTGTTTTGGAGAAGTGAGATGAATTCATTCATTGCAAATTGACTCTCGATAGGTACTTCCTAAGCAGGGAAAGGCTTATGCAAAGTCAACCACTAGTCTGAGATATGTCATGAGATTCCAGCTGATGCCAATAACAGATTCAAGTAAATTTTGTGGGAGACTGGTTGTGTTAAACAGACAACAGTGACAGAAGTTTTCTTCAGCGTATCAGCTCGTGTGTAAAATGCAAGGTTGACTTTTCCCCTGTGGAGGTGACATTGGTAGATATGCACAATTATACCTTGATGAGGATGAAAATGGGATCCCTCCAGGGCACTATGAAGGCACCAAACTATTTATGACATTTGATCTCACAGTTCTGCTGAATCTAACTGCTGATTTTGATGCTAACTGAGCAAAGGCAGGTCAGAAACTCAATACTTCCGAAACAAATACCACCTTTCCACACAGAGGAGGTTTGAAGGGCAGGAACAATATTAAAACGTGGATTTGAACAAGGGAAAGTTACATCTGCAGCCATCCTTCTCCACTCTGTGAGTGTGGAAATCTGTGTCTGTCCTTCCTGGGACTGCAGCAAACTTCTGGCCACGGTCTGACCAGCATCATGGACATTTGCTGTCTGAAGCAGGTTGGAGGTAATTCCATCCAGATCATTGGGTTTTACAGCCTGCACCTTTTTATTGCTTGTTATTCCAAGCAAAAGGAGTAATCCTCTGGGAAGGGAAAGAGAAAAAAAAATCCTGGATATAATAATATAGCTGTAATCATGCTGTCCAGTCATTTGCATCCACAAATGGAAACTCTGGTGCTTTGTGAAAGTGAAGGTTGTAGCCATTCTCTGGCCAGCTTAATCCAGACAGTGATCCCATAATCCATGTGACATTTACTGGCTTCCCCTCCTAACCAGTCTGGAGTCAGCATGATTCCTTCCAAATGTTAATGAAAACCAGGGAGCACTTACTCAGGGAAGCAAATGAAATAAAATCCATATTTCCAGCCATTATCACAGTTTGGGCCTGACTTTGGGTTTATGGCACAGCTCAGCTTTCAGCCTTTGTTCTTCTCTGACCTGGAATATTGGAGGAGTTTGAGATGACCAAGAAAGTTTTTGCTTAGGAAATCAAAGAAACAGCTTCCTGTGGAATTCTCAAATGTGAACAAACTTGTTCTGTTTGTTTAGGGCTTTTTTTTCCCAAGAAATACGAAAACTACATGCCAGATTTTTTGAACAACTTCTGTTCATCATCCCAGGTGTGCAACATTTTGTTGAGCTTCTCCCACAAGCAATTTTCATACCAGCCATGCCTCCCCACTCTGCTGCTATTTCTCCATCCCCCAGCCCCTGGACATTCCTGCATGGATTCCCACCAGAATCCTTTTCCTGGAACAACCAGTGCTGCATCTCCCATGGAACAGCTCCTCTGAGTGTGTGTTTGAACACTTTCACTGCAGCTCAGTGACAGAAGACAAGGCTGGTGCTGCTCTCTCCTCGGTTTGTCACGCCTGGGGGTGCTCAGAGGAGAAGTCTGGCTGACCCAGTAAACCCAGTGGGAAGTCAGAGTACATTTATCCCTGTGATAAATGGATATAGAGCTCAGATATACACATCAGGGCTCAGCCAGTCCATGCCTTGGTCCAACAAAGCAGTGCTGAGGCACTGAGGACACTCCTGGCAAGGACTCTGGGTCCATTAACCTGGTGGAAGAGGTGCTTCACTTTTTGCCTAATTTCCTCTTGGTTTGTTTTCCATTTGATGTCGTGTTCTGGGGTGATTTGAGGTTAATTTGCAACCTTCCCTGAAGTACCCTGTGTGAATTCATCAGGGTTCCCTCAAATCTGAAATGGGACCCCCAAATCAGGAGCCTGCAGCAGCTTTCCTCACCACCACCTCACTCCAGCCATTCCTCACTCCATTATGTGTGGAGACGCTGAGTTTAATTGTGTTATTCCTGGCAAAGAAGGAGAAAAAAAGCAGAGGAAAACTAGTTCTAACAATCCTATTTGTGAATTATAGCTGTACACTCTAATCTAATCATGTTTCTCTTTCCCCAGATGTGGAGAATTTGAGAGTGCCTCATTACCGACCACTAATTAAATCTACTGTGAAAGAAATGTTGGGTGAAATCCTGCCAGCTTGGAGTTGCTGGCACAGCTCCCACTGACTTCAGTGGCACTCAAGTGTTGCTTTTTGGGTTTTGGTCTAATCAGAAGATGATCATTGTAATTATATATTATCTGCCAACATCTGGGATCTCCAATTGCATCTCAGTCCTCATGGCACTGGGCAAGTAAAGAGGTTTATTTGGGTTTTAGGTCATTCATCATGGGTGAAATCCTGACAAGAGCCTGCCTATAACCAAATGATTTTTTTTTTTTCCTGGGGGCCCACAGCCCCCTTTGAAGCCTGAGTCTTTCAAGAGTGCGTGTTTGGGTCTAGGAGGATTATCAGCCCCAAACAAGAAGGACTCAGGGGTTCAGTGTAGGAGCCAGACATCCTGGGGAAGGCTGGCTGGAGTTCCACGGGAGGAGTTATCCACACACACAGGGGTGTGCAGCAGCGGGAGCTCCTGCAGGAGGGATCCACAACAACACCCACAGCACAGGGGAAAGGAGTGAGGGCTGTGGGGTCTGGCTTGAGGGGGCTGAGCTGCTCCCGTGTCTGTGAGAGCTGCTGTGAGCTGGAGATGTGAAAATCCAGTGTATCGTGGTCCTCGGATCAGTGATATTTACAGCTGCGGCCTGGCTTGATGGTGGCTTTCCTAATTCCTTCCTAGAACTCATTTAAATTCCTCGCTGGTTTGTTTTTCCCTTCCCCGTGGCACTCCTTGATCTATGTAGTTCAATTAAAAGGCAGCATGAGGGCAGTGTCTACAAGAATTTGTTTATTTCCACACTTTGCCTCCAACAGACGTTCTCTAAATGCTCTGCTTCTACAGCAACATATTTTCCACTTCCTTTTTATTTCCCTCTCCTCTAAGCTGCTAAAACTTTTCTTTAAAACTGCAGTGTGCGTTAACAAGTGTGTGTCAAATCCCTGCCTGTCTGTATAAACTGAATTTCCCATTTGTGACCACTCACCTGATGCATCAGGCCAACAGGGCAGACAGAAAGAGGCTCAGATTTGGTTTCCTGATTTCCCTCTTTGCTCACAGGAGCCCTGCAATGAAAGGAGACTTTGCTGGCTCTTTTTACCTTTGCCTTTCAGCAACACTTTGGTGCTAGATACCTTCCTGTTTAATCTGTAAGGTTAATTGTGGATGAAAAAGGACAGAATTAGGTCTCTGTCATGGCACCACAGCGTGTTTATTTCCTTGGGGATTCCGAAAATCAGACACCTGCCACCAGCAGGTGTCTGAGAATGAGTAAATAAATACTTTATTTTGTACAAGCTCTTTCTGAAGAGCTTTTCCTATGTTTAGTGCACACCATGATTATTTTTATTCTGAAAATTGTTTAAATGTCATGAAGTGCTTGTTTTGAAGGGGTGGGTGTGTGTGTCCTTAACCTGTAGTGCTTCGTTTGGCTAATTACAAACCTATTCAGCAATTCCTTTTACATTTGTACTGACTTTGTATCTCTGAAAAAAGGTTTTAAGGTGAAGGGGCTTGAAATGCTCAGCTGTGGAACATCAGTGCTCAAAGCACCACAGTCCTTTCATTTCAGCTGGCACTGCTCTGTGGGAAAGGGGTGCTGTGGAAATTTATCCTGAGCAGTTTTTAATGATGTTGTGCTGATACAGTGGCTGAACTTCTTCAGGTTACCACTGAAAGATGTTTCTTTTGACATAGGGAAGATTTCTGGGAGATTTGTCCCAAGCTGTTCACACATCCAGCTGAAGTTAACAGGACCCTGTGCAGTGTTTTCAGTTCCCAGATGGATACTCAGAGATAAAAATGGCCATACATCAATATCAGGGTATGCATTTAGAAGAACCAGTATGCCATTAAAAAATAATAATAAAATAGCCCTTTGCCTTTCATCTGTGCCATTCTCTGCTGTGGAAGATGCAGTTTCTGTCTGCAGGGACAAATCTGAATCGGGGGTTTGTCAGTGGGATGGGAAAGGCAGGGCAAAGCAAAGCTGTGCTGGCATTAATCAGTGCTGTGAAAGGGCAGGGAAAGAGAAGCTGTCCCAACAGGAATTGCAGGAAAACAACCTGGAGAGCTGAGTTGTGGTTCACCACCAGCACCCTGGTGCTGCTGATGGCCCAGTCTCCACTTTTTTGTCAATTAACCTTTCAAAGCAGAGGCTCTCCTTGATCTCCGTTTGTTCATCCAGATATTTCACAACTCATTCCATGGACAAGTCAGCAAAGACTCTCCATCCTCTTCCTCCTATTAAAAATCATCATATGCATGTATATCAAAGTATCTTAGCTTAAAAAGCTCTTTACTTCAGCTGGGACAGCCGAATTCTTTAAAAATGTCAAATACATCCTTAGATGTCTCAGCAAAGGCATTTCCCAGAGTAATTCCAGAGTGAATCTGACTCCTACCCCAGTTCCAGTTTGCAGTGCCATGCTGTGCTTTCAGATCCTTCAACTCTGGATGTTTCTATTGTGACATTTTCTGCACCATAAAAACACTCACACGCTTTCAAGTTAAATCAACAGTTGTGGCAGAATGGGTACCAGAATTGCAGTCAGATCCTCAATTGCCTTTAAAAGAAGGGAAAATGCTGCGTGACATTTGAGGATGACACTAACAGCATCACTAAAATAAATTAAATGAATGTTATCTCTTTTTCCGAGTGGCTTTTAAGAGTCTTTATAATGCTTTTTGGATTGTTACTGCAGTGTGGCATTAACAAAGTCCCAAACATCTATTTCCATGTAATTCATCTTTTGCAATATTTGATAGTCCTGGAGTAATGGAGGAGCCAATTCGTAACTGGAAATGGAAGAAATGGAGCGTCAGGAGACGGGAGGATGCTATCAACTAAGAAAGCAAACAAGTCTCTGAAATTAGAAAATGTGAGTTTTCAGCTTTCAGCACCTTCTCAAACAGAACTGATAATGCCATGTGGGGTTACAGGAGGTTTACTCACGCTGTTAAGCTGCAAAGAGCTTGTGTAAATAGATTGAATTTCCAAACAAAATCAGACCTCACTCGAAATGAGCACTTCTCTCTATATTCATCCCCAAATAGCAAATTGCTTAAGAAAGTTTGAGCCTTGACTTCTAATACTGCACAACTTTGAGATTTACACTTGCACGAAGCAAGCCTGGCTTTGAGTTTACAGCCAGAATCTCAGAGCAGCTGGGATTCAGGGAGTCTGAGGGTTTATCCTGGACTTTGTGTGACTACTTGGGATACTCTGAAAAAAAAAGAGAAAACCCTGTGTTTTGACTTACAAGGAGGATTGAAAGCTAGAGGTGACATAAATCACAGATAATTGTTTTGAGGAGGAGTTTGGCTCTCCAGATGTGCTGCTCTCAGTTTGCAGGGGCAGAGTTGAAGAATTTCAGCTGCCACATTCGACTGAAAGGTTCACAAGCCCTTGCCCTTGGCCATTTGTCAGCCCATGGCATCATGAAGGTGTCCCAGGGATGGTTTAGGTCATGTTAGTGCCTGTCTGGATGTGCCTTTCTTGTGTTCAACACAAGCACAACCAGGAGCTCAAGGCCAGGCTGCCAAGATCCTCTCTCAGCTCACTCATCCAAACTGCAGTGGTTGCTCTCACACCATTTTCTATATTATCCTATAAAACAACAGCTTTCAGCTTTCGGTGAGATCTCAGAAGGCCCTGAATGAAGCCCCCGTGAAGGACCAATTCCCCCCAAAGCAAAGGAGTGCCCCAGAGGAGTTTGTGGAATCACTGCATTACAGTTAGCTCTGCACAACCCTTCTGTGAGGAATTACAGCACCTCACTTGCAGCATCTGTCAAAATAATTGCACCTCTCAGTGATTTTTATCCCTCCATTCCTTGTTTTAAATATATTCGTTAATGAAGTGGCCCTGAAGTGAAATGAGCAGTACATCTTCCTCATTATCCTCAGAGCAGATTGCTGGGAACCTGAGCAAACTGAAACCCTTCCTGTCAGCTCACATTCCTCCAGCCTTCTCCATTCCTGTGCTTGTTCTGATTGTGGAGACAACACTGCAGAGGGAAAGGATGGTATTTTGGAGCTGTAGGTGACAGGTGACACCAGAGGGCTGAAACTGCACAGGCAAGTCCAGGAACAGGTAGAGTTTTCCTTGTGGTAGAGTTTTCCTTGTGGAGACAGAAGGATGGTGCAGGGTGACTCAGGGAGTGGAGCTGTGCTGGTTTGGGCTGGGACAGAGTTCATCTCCTTTGTGTGGCATCGAGCTGTGGTTTGGAGTTGTGCTGAAGCTGTTGATAATTCAGGGATGTTTTGGTTAACATGAGCAGAGCTTGCTTAGAGCCAAGGACTCTTCTGCTCCTCGTGCCACCCTGGCAGTGTCACCCTGTTGGGGCACAGGGAGCTGGGCAGGGACACGGCCAGGACAGCTGGCCCGGCTGACCAGGGCAGGATTCCCTTGTTGTAAGGGGAGGGGGAGGATGGGAGGGTGTAGTGTTTTATCTTCTTTCTTTGCCACAGTCGGGATTAAATGCTTGAGACAGTATTTCTTATTCAGACTCAGATGTTTATTAATTCTTATCTATAATTACAGTCTCACAAACTGAGAGTTCTACGGAAGTTCTCGCTAACAAACTAAAAATGGAGCTGTATCTATCTCTCTACAAGGCCTTTTAAGGATAAACTGTACAATTAAGAAATGACACCTATATTTTTTTTTACTTTTGACCCAATAACCAGCCACCCATGGCCCACAATGTGGACTTTTCTATCCAATTACAAAATACCACCCAGACCCATGAAGAAAAAGGTGAAAAAGAAGGACTTGGCCTACACCCTAAACCCTCCATCTTGCTTTATATATATATTACTATATTCTAAACCCTTAAACTCTAAGTTTTACCACCATGTGATATCACACACTTCTATTCAAACTACACATCCACATTGTAGTTCTGTCATTCAATTTTGGAATCCTTTTCCAAGGCCTCAGGTCAATGCAGTGTTTGCTGGGGGCTCAGTGCCTGTGAGCACAGAAAGTCTGAAATTCTCAGTGCCCGGGGTTCCAACAGGAGGGTGCAGAGCTCTTGCTCCAGATGTGGGCACATGTGGCAGGACAGGGAACCTGCAAAATCACTTCTCTGTGGTGAAATTCATCCTGTGCTGCTCCTCAAGCATCTCTGCTAAAACCACTGGCAGGGAAATGCAGATGAGCCAAATTGGAATCATCTGCAAAGAAGCAGTAGCTGAGGGGGTATTTTAATGCAGTAGTTCTAATGGCTTCCCATTTCCTGCTAGGGAAATGTGTAGCTAATTAAGTCTATGACATTCATTTAACTCAAACAATAAAACATGCTCAGTGTCAGCAGAGGTATTTACTAAACCTGGTATTTACTACACATTTTCCTGGAGGGAGGAGGGGAGAGTTTGTAAACAAAATGTTAAAATATGTGTTTATCACCTTTCTGAATCCCAGGTGAAGCTGCTGTCAACACAAGGAGGATTCAGGGCATTAATTAATATTTATTTTTATAATTCATATGAATTTAAAATTATTAATTAATATAGGGAACAATGCTTGTTTTAAGGTTAAAACTCACATTTAAAGCTAGTCAGAGGAATAAGCCTAGACTTCCAAAAGCAGATGTTGTAGAAGTGTTTGCCTGTTCTGTGCCTCACTTGTGCCACAAAATGAGCCCTCAGTGTGCTGCAGGGAGAAGAGCTGGGATTACAGCAAAAAAACCCCACAAACCTACAGCATAAAGTTCTGAAATCTCAGAATAAATAAACTTAACTGGTTATCTCCTAGCATTGCAAGGCAAGTGTGCCAAGGATTTGACTCCTCCACTTGGCTGCTGGCCCACATCCCAAATCTCTGTCCCAGCAAAGCCCTGTCTGTCCCTACACGGTGCCAGGGGACCCTGAGCATGTCTTTCTCTCAGTCTGGGCACTCAGCCTCTGTGCTGGGCACTCCCTGATTCCTGTCTGCCCTCCCAGCAGAATCTGCTGTGTCTAATTGGAGATTATCCCGAGTATCACGACAGAGCCCAGAGCTGACAGTTCAGCTGAGCTCTGGAGTAATGAGTTGAACAATGCACCTTGGGAAAGTTAATCCTTAAAAATCCCTTAGACATATCTCGTTTTCCAGGTCAAGGCAGAGCTATATTTAACCTTTCAGAGGAATTCAGGAATTTGGGGATGGGGGACAAAGAGAAGACTGAGCAGTTGTTCTGTGGGCTGCACAACCTCATCTCATGGCGCAGAACAAACTTGCTCGTTCTGTGGAAGTGCAACAAGAAATTGGATTTTGTTTCACTCCTCTCAGATCTTGTCCCAGCAGATGACAGCCAGGCACAGAAATGAAATAAAGCACCATATCAAAGAGATATTAAACCCTGCCACCAACAATTGGCTTCATTTTTCTAGTTATTGATTGCTCTCAAGGTCCTGTCTGGGGAAGGCCGCAGAGTCCTGGTTTATGACAGCTCACAGAAACAGCAGATCTTCACATCCTTGCTCTGGGAACATCTCTATCTTGCCACTTAAATTCTTAAATTCTCCCACAAACTCTGTTATTTTATTCCTTAGAACTGGAAAGGCACAAAGTTTCCCCTGTGTCCTCTGGGGCAAGGCTGATGGCAGCACCCTGCGGGTCAGGCCGTGTCACTCAGGGGTGCACAGAGAGCTCTGGCTGTGACCCCTCTGTGCCAGGAGCACTGCAGCACAGCAGAGACACTCCCAACACATCAGAGCCCTCAAAACCAGCTTTATTTTTCCTTTTCATTTCAACAGCAACCTCGGAGAGCCACACAACTTAAACCCTTTGAATTGTTCTATACTGTAAATGCCATATCGATGCTGGGCAAATAAAAGCCATCCCATCCTCTCCAGTTTGGAATCATTTCTGCCTAATCATTTCTCCCCAGAAGGCTGAAAGAAGGAATTTTCTCCAAGGAGGTGAAAGAAGTTGGCAGCAAACTGCTCAGGCCAGTAGTTGGAGCAGTTTTGGGGGTTTGTCTGAAGCAGTCACAGGACAGCAACAAAATTCCTGCATTCCCCTCTCCTTTTTCCCAGCCAAAGGAAGGTCTTTTTACTAAATGTAGGGGATCTATCATCTATTGAAGCCC
Organism: Mixornis gularis; assembly: GCA_003546035.1. Classification (NCBI taxonomy): domain Eukaryota; kingdom Metazoa; phylum Chordata; class Aves; order Passeriformes; family Timaliidae; genus Mixornis; species Mixornis gularis. The sequence continues at coordinate 141,236 of QVAJ01000300.1, forward strand.
CATGCACAGTTTCCTTACTTTTGCTCATTTTTCTCCATCTATTTCACACATGGGGACCCGGGCCAGCCCAGCGTGCAGCGCTCCCTTTGATCTGTGCACCAGAAAATCTGTATCAAGTCAGCTGCACATTTCTAAGCAGATTAAATTTGCCCTTGTGGTTCATCTGAAGGCTGTCAGATCTCCTTTATGCGCTTTGTGGTCCAAGAGCCCAAACCAGCAAAACCCTACAGCCCATCTGGAAGTTGAAGCATATGAGGCCTCCTTCACTGGGACTTATTTAAAGTGCTTAAAGCCTGGTGCAGCCAAAATCCTCTGCTTTTATACCCTGACCAGTGACCTTCACCTGAAGTGTTCTGCGCTTGTAATTTGGGTTTTTTTGGAAGATGGCTTTGGAAAAGTGAAAAAAGCCTGCAGTCTGCAGGAGGAGAGGTGTAGGCCCGTTTTGTTTGGGACGTGAGGGAGATGTAAGGGCCTAAGATAGGACAGTAGTTTGAAAGATAAGCCAATAGTTTTTGAGGAAATTGTAAAAAATTGTGTGTAAAAAATTGAGTATCCCCTCTTTGGCTCCTTTACTCTTCCTCAGCCCACATCCAAAGGAAGCTGTGCTCCCAAGAACTTGAGGTGTGGCAAAGTACAAGGACCTGAGGGAAAATGTTGCCAAGGGTTGAAATGATGTGGGACTTGTGAAGAAAGAACAAAGAAAAGAAAAGAGCTTGCAAAGAAAACAGCCTGCTTTTCCCAACAGTAGCTGCAGAAGGTCCATTTAGGGGATCTGACATCTACCAGGAAGCAGTTTTACCACAAAGACAACTTTGAGAAAGGCAAAAACTCTGAACCAACTCCAGGCCCAGCTCCCTTCTCTAACTAAAAACAGAAATTCAGCCTTCTCACTTCTTCCTGACTGCCAAACAAAGCTGAAGGGTTGTCATGCCTGGGGAAATTGATATATTGGTACTTTTAAATACAAATGCCTTTTTTGGGTGGCTATATTTAGCCCAGTATATCCTGGGAGCTATATTTGAGTGTCACGCACAGTGGAAAATAGCCCTCTGAGGTCAGGAGCCAAACACAGAAGGAACAAACCTCCCAAGTGTTCTTCTGGATGGGGCACATCCTCCCTCACCAATGGAAATATGCCCATTTTGGTGCAAACCATTTATCTGGCAAATTACAAATGTCAAGGTAAAATGTGATGGAAGGAGTGGGAATGAGAGGAAACTGTGCCCAGTTTTCCTCTCCTTTTGCACCACCCTGTAGCCTTTCTGAAAGGGGAAAGGATTTTCCAAAATATGCTCCTTTGGAACAAACTGCATGTTATTTATGGTTTCTGACAAGATTCTATGCTACTGATACCCTTGATTTGTGTGTTTAATTTGGGTTTCTTGCAAGAAAAACAGAGAGCAGTTGCTTGTGTGAATCTGAAATCTATTGCAAACATCCCAGTTCTTGACCAGAGAAGTTCAGGGAAATAATTTATCTGAAAAATGAATTGCTCCTTTTAGTCTTTTCAATCTGCCAGGTAGGAAAAAAAAAAAAAAAAAAAGAAAAAAATTAAATGAAAAAACAACAAACCACTTTTTGATTCAAATAGGACTGGAAGAAATCTAAACAGAGGGGGGAAGAATCCTGGCTGGTGGTTTTCGTGGGATCTGCAGCTTGGAGAAGCTGAGGGAGAGAATGTCAAGGAGACACCTCTGATTTAGGTCCTGGGGCTGAGAGGATAAAGAGATCTCCATGCTCACATAAAGTTAGGAATGAGCAGGGATTTTATATCATTTTGTCGTTCCTGATAAAGTCATTTTGAGCTTCTGGGAGTGACTTTAATTGCTGGGGTGGGACAGCCCAGTGGGCAATGGTGACACAGAACCTTCAACGCTGATCCCACCTGATGCTCCCAACCCCAGGTGCAACTTTCTCCTCCTCCTCATCTTCCTCCTTCTCCTCCTCCTCCTCCTCTCCTGCATCTGCACTACCACATTTATCATCTGCACAGGACTCAGTGGCACCTGAAGCTCTGAGGAATCAGGAGATTTGTGTTTGCTGCCATTGAGACCACACTGGGTATTTCATCTTCAGCCCATAAATCCACAGCCTGTGCTTCTAAAATACTCTCACAAGGGATGGAGCCGTGGCTGCAGCACATGGCTGGGAAGGAAGAGGCAACTTGCCATATTTTTTTTTCCAACCTTGCTCATAAATAGCCTTTGCTTTGATGTTTCCGATGACTTTAGCATCCATCAACAGTTGCAGCCCCCAACAGCTCATTCAGTGAGCTGATGTTTGTAAATAAAGTGGAGATTTTAATCCACAGTAGCAAAAGGTCAGTTGAAAGGAGGAGTGATTTACCCGTGGGTCTGTCTCCTCTGTCTCAGAACTGGGCTGGAAAAGTCACAAACTGTTTTTGCCCAAATCAGAAAAAAATCGATTTAATTAGATAGTGAACTATCAAGGCAGCAACGGTGGGGAGCAATTTCTGTCAATCTGAGTTCTCTTTTTAGTAAAGCATCTTTTGTAAACCACTCCCATGGCCTCTAGTCACAAACTTTTAACTCTCTGGGAGCACTGCTCATTCCCAAACATCCCTGCCGTCTCTGCTCTCACTGACCTCCATGTGGGAGCTCCCTCCTGCTCTGACATCCCATTCTTCCTCACTAATTCCCTGCCAGAGGTGGAGGTCATGGCAGGGGCCCCGTGGGGAGAGGTGCTCCCAGCAGCTGCCTTTCCTTGCCCTGCACCACAAGCTCTTTGCTGACAGTTTTCTAGCTCTTGTGATCTCTGGAATTCATCGTTTTCAGCACAAAAAAAAAAAAATAAAATATATCCCAAACATCTGTGCAAGGAAACGTCCTTGGTAGCTCAGCATCCAAGGGCTCTGTGTGTGCACATAACCACAGCAAACAGCACAGAACTTTCCTCCAGCTCTAGCTCTGGTGACAGGAAAGGGAAATCTCCCATAAATTACAGTTGTGCTTTTAAAAGTTTGTAAGCAAACAGCCACGAATCTCCTTTGTTCTACACAAGGGCCTGTTTGGGCAAGATGCAAGTTGAGGGCAGCCCTTGGGCAATGCAGGGTGCCCCCGTTCAAGGTCTTCCATGAATGCCACAGCTCTGGGGCAAGCTGGCATCCCCCCAAAAACAAATATTGTGAGGAAAAGGGAAGGGGCAAACTTTCCTAAACCAAATTGCTCAAGAAAGAAGCCTGGAGTGTGCAAGATGCTGGGTTGGGAGGGGAGCGGTGAGCCTGGCGTTTTGCTGGCAGATTCAGAAAGTTTGGGTTGTTTGTGAAGCTGGTGGCGGAGCACTGGGTTCCCTGTGAGCTGCCACATCTGACCTCAGAACCAAAAGTTTTATAGCAGTGATGTCTCCTGTAGCTCTGAAAGGACACCGTGTCCCCAAATCCAGGGCAGCTGCTGATGCGACAGGAACCCAGCACTGCCCTGTTGTTTCTTCCTTCTTATCTCTCAGAAACCATTCCACTGCTGGTTGGGAATGGTGAGGAACAGCACGAGGAACAGCACGGAGCTCTCTCCCTCCCACAGACTCCTGCCAACAGGGTTTAGGCACCTGCGAAGCACGGGACAGGAGGGACAGATCCACAGCACCTGCCTGTACGGATGTGACAACACATCCCTGCAGTTCCCTTCGCTGTCAGAGCAGAAAACGCTCCAGCGCTGGCTGCAAAGCCCATTACAAAAATACCATTATTTTAAGCAGCGGTTATTTCATTACCGTGGTCAAAAGAGATTGTGGCCATTTAAAGGAGCAGGATAGAGTCTGTAATGTAATTAGATGATCCTGAAAAAGCAATAGTGGAATTCAATCAGGGAGCAATCCACATGCACTTCCTGGAGGTAATCAATCCCGGTGTCAAAGGAAGCCCATTGTTCTCATCCCCCAGGGTCTCCTGCTCCCACAATGTACAAAGGGCTTTCTTGTCAAGACCAACAAATCCACTTCCCCAGCTTAGTCAGAGATAACAAAACAATGTCTGGACTATCCAGACAATTTGTCTATCTTTAGGCACTTCGGTTTCTCTTTCTAAGTTTCACTGTTTCCCTGTTTGGGCCATTACTGACATACAGCTGATAATACTTTCCCTGGGGTAAGGCTCTGCCTGTAAATTTTCCATTTTACACAATGTAAAACTGAAAATCACTGGAGGTCGTTTCGCATTTGGAACGAGATATTGAAAGCAGTCTTCACGTCCCAAACTGGCTCACACACAATAGGCAAAAAGTTATTCAAAACATAAACCAGCTTCCAAGCTCCTGCTTTGGTGGCCCTAATTTAGAATTAGACTTTTTATTGTCCCTTGCCACCTGTGTACTGTGAGATTTGATTTGTACACTCTGGCCCAGAAACTCGGCATTCATTCATTCATTAATTCTACCAAGAATGTTCTGTTTTGTAACCAGAAAATTGAATTACTTGCTACTTAGTTTTAGTACTTTCCACCTTTTGTCTAGGAAATTGAATTATTCTGGTTAGCTTTCTTTCTCCAGTGTATAATAACTCGTGTATAATACACCCCACCCTTCTGTGCTAAAATATACACAGTGTCCTTTCAGCAGGTAAAATTCCATCTAAAGCATCCCTGCCCGAGCTTGTTGAGCTGAACAGGAGTCACAGCGGTGAAAGTGAAGCCAGAACTGAGTCAGTGTCTCTCTTTTGTGGGAGCCCTGGGGGGCTCAGACGATGTGGGGAACGCAAAAAAAAGAAGTGTCTGCCTCCACGGAGCTGCCATTAGCTAATGGCTCTCGATTGCAACTGCTGCAGTTTGATAAAGAGAAAAACTTTCCCTCAGAGTCACATCCCCGGCAGCAGCGGGAGCCCAGCGGGGACCCCGCGGTCAGGGGAGATGAAGGGCATTTCCCCAAGGCTTCCCAGTGCAATCAATGCTCGCTAATCTTCAGAAAATTACACTAACAAGCTCCGGGCACCAACCGCGGGGGCCCTGCACAGCAGCCCCCGAAATCACGCACAGCCCATTAATGTATCAAGGCTTTAATGAACCGGAAAATCTCTCCCCAGCAGAGGCCAGAGGATGCTTTAAGGCTCCCACCTCTCCTAAGCTGGTCTGGCGGCAGACAAGCCAGCTCTGACAGATAAAATAAAATAAAATAAAATAAAATAAAATAAAATAAAATAAAATAAAATAAAATAAAATAAAATAAAATAANAAAATAAAATAAAATAAAATAAAATAAAATAAAATAAAATAAAATAAAATAAAATAAAATAAAATAAAATAAAATAAAATAAAATAAAATAAAATGCTGCTTTTGGGGCTGATCCAGCCCGGGGGACAGCCCCAGGTGCTCACAGGTATTTGAGGCCCCTGCAGCTCCTGAAAAATCCTGAGCTCAGAAACCCCCAAATGGCAGCTCAAGGGAAGCTGCTGGTGCTGTGCTATAGGTGTGCTCATTTTTTTTTGCAGGAAATACCCTTTTTTCCTTCTCTTTCAAACCATCAGGCAGATCTAGGAGGTGCAGCTGGCCAAAATACAATTGCTCCAGAGGTAGATTACTTCAAAATGAATGAAATCTTGCTACAACCTGCATTAAAAAAAAAGCTTATTTTTTTCCTATCAGTCATAAAACCTAGTTATTTCCTGAGCAATGTTGCAATTTGCCTGATGCTTGTGAGATATACTGCCTGCTTTCTACTCTGTTTCCTATTGGGCAGTCTGCAAGGTTGTCTAATCTCTAAAAGAAATAAGCATCTGTTTCCTTCATGGTCTATGCCTGGTTTAAGGTAATTACACTCCTATTATACTTCTACATGAAAAATCCTAGGGAAAATGAGAATAACTGATTTTCTTTTTCCTCCACAAAAGATATTTTAACTTGTAATCCACGAACAATGAACATTGGGTCACTCTTTAAAAGAAGTGGCCTCCAAACTCTCTCTCTGGGTAAGTTTGGTGCATTTCCAACTGCTCCACATCACTGATGTGTCTTTGCAGAATCCGCACCCAAGGAACTCCTCCCTTCAAAGATCTCCCATCCTGATACATCAGCAATCTGAGCACCCCAGGACCCGTGAAAATAAAAATAAGGAAGTTGGTTTTTTTCTCCAAGAGAGAGGAGAAAAGGGTGACCAAAATGCAGCAGGGAAAACAAATTGTCAGGAAAAGGACAGAGCTCAGGAGGCAAAGTCTTGGAGTTGATCACATCACTCTGTGGAGGGAGGGAAGATATTTTTTCTCACTCCTCCACATTTTGAAGCAGCTCCCTGGAAGCGTTGGCACTGACAGGAATGGTCCATCAGGGATTTGTGCAGAGATCAACAGAGTGACTCCCATGTCACCTCACCAAGAAAGCCACATGAATCTGCATCTTCATATCTGTTTTTTGGATTTTCAGTAAAAAAAAAAAAGAAGAAGAAGAAGAAAAAAGAAAACAACCCAAATGATCCTTTTGGAGTCAAGTATTTGATTCTCTAGGGGTCAGCTGCTCCAAAACAAAAGGCACTTGGTATCTCTACTGCCCCAAGATGGAGTTTCAGTTCAGTTTCAGAAGTTGGGCTTTGCTTCATCTCTATCAGCAACTTTAAAGGCTCAAGCAAAGCAACTTTCCCATTCAGAAAAAAAACAACCAGACACGTTCCTTAAGGATTTCTGTTTTCCAGATCTCCTTGACCCCCTGACCTCACTTCTCAGGTTTTAATAAAAAAATCTTTTGGCAACTATTTTTCATATTTCTGATTCTGACATGGGGAAAGGGCAACCATCACCTTAAATTTGGCTCCGAATTAAAGACCTTGCAGAATCAGCATTTTTGAAATGCAGCCTTTGAACAACTGGAACGTTTCCTTCCATAAAATCCTCAATGAAAACTGTGTCTTGAAGGCAATATTTGCCCCCCTGCAGAGTGTGAAACCCACAGATTTCAGCACAGATGCTGCAATGCCTGGGCTATGAGAATGAAGAGCAATTTCACTTGAAATGGGAACAGGATTTCATCCCAAAATACAACGGTCCCAGAGCAGCTTATCCCAGCTGAGGGGAGAAGCTGCCATTAAATGCTGAAACTCAAAGCAGGAGGGACATACCTTGAAAAAAAAATAATTAGAAACAGTTTCAGGTTCTTCTCTGGCTGTTGTCAGTTTTCTGACTTTACACCCCCCACACTTCTACTTTATAGGGTCGGGGTTTTGCTTTGCTCTGTTGTTTTCAGCAACACACACTCAAACAGCAGGGGCAGCCAGTCAAGAGTGAGAATCAACCCCAAAATATCCCCTGTGTGCAGAGAGGGAGGCCAAGCACACAGAGATTGATGTAGAAGGTTGGTTTTTATCAAACCCAGAATTTCCCTCATCCTTTGTAAACCCTTATTCCTTGTCTGGGGTGGGGATGGGGTGGGGCTGGGTCACATTTCAGAGTGCCCTGACCCAGAGGAGCCCTCAGAGGCTGTAAACACAACCCAGCTCATCCCTGCCTCTCTTGGAAACACTCAGCTGCTGTCAGCACTGCTCTGCTCTCAGCCATCGCCACTTTCCCAGCCTTTCTCTGCACCCTTTCCACCAGACCACGACCCCACCGAGGGTCAGGGCTTGCAGCCTGAGGAAGGATAATTGCAATTCCGAGTGTTGGCTGTTCTTTGGGATGGGGACCATGGCTGTGTTCATTTTCTGTAGCTGGAGCAACAAAGTCTGGCTCTGCAACGAGCCCTCCCCAGAGTTACACTGACCCTTGTGATGGCAGCAGATGAAACCTCTTCCCAGGGACACATTTTGGGGTGCACTTTGGCAGTGCCACCCATTAAACCTCGAGGCTGGCTGAAACACCAAACCCTGCTGGGATCTGAACCGCTGACGTTGTTTTCCCCTTGCCTCATTCCAGACCTCACCACAAAACCTTCTCTCGTCTTTGCTTCTTTCCTTAAATAGGAGGAGCTCCATCCCCTCCAAGGAATAGTTGTGGACACCAGGGTTTGCCCTCGAGCTCCCAGTGCCTGTGGCTGGGCTGGGAAGGAGCAGGACAAGGACAAAGAGTGGCAGCAGTGGGGCTGCTCCAGCCCCTCTCTGCTCCATGGACAGGCTCCAGCTGGCTCCGGGGGCAGCTGGATCCATCCCATGGTGGGAAGGGGAACGATCCAGCCAGTTAGGCTGGCATTTGACACCAGAGCAGCAGCAGGGCTGGAGACATTACTCACATCCCAAGATATGCGGGGCTAAGGCCAAGATTCCTCGTGGATTTACAGCTCCAGGAGGCTCCTGGGGCCCTTTCCAGGTCTCTGTGGCTTTGCCAGTCACTCCTCAGCTTCTGGGCTCCCACCTCAGGTCAGCAAGTGCCTCTTTTCATGGTGGTCCCAAAGCTGTGATCTGGAAGGGACTTGTTTACAAAGCCCTCTATCAGAAATACGCTGCTCACGTGTCAGGGAAACCAGGAATTATTCTTTCCATCTGTTCTGCTCTGAGTGTGGAAATACAAACCACTTCAGAATGAGAGGAAGGAGGGCTAGAATGAGGAGGAATGTACAGAATGAGAGGCTGAAATGGCCCTGGGTGACTGGTGGGCACAACTTCTGCCCTTCGATTCAGAATTCCCATTCCAGGCAAGGCTGGAGAATTTTTTATTTTCCTCCTCTGAAAATTTGGAGCCTGATGAAATGTGTTGTCATTCGAGTTCGTGGTATACCTGTCAAAAATATATTTATGGAGAATTTATATTTCCACCAAAAGTATCCATTTTTAGGTGGTCACTTCATAAATAATGCTGAGTTACAATTACTGCTCCCTCCAAAGGGAATTTTTTCTGAGTTATTCCTGTGCTGAACATGTTTTTCCATGTTTCCAGGAGCTGCTCTGCTGAATGAATCCCTGCTCCAGTAGATGCATTGTGTCTAATGCATTTGCTCATGCATTCCTGAGACTTTGCACTGGTCCCAGCATTAGCCTGGAAGTTTCTGGCTGTGCCTCTCACTAAAGGGCTGATGGTGAAATTATTCACGTGAAGGGAGTTGCTTTATCCTCAATCATCATCTCTTCTGATCTCTCAGCAAACAATTACTTACAAAGAAATCAGAATCAGGCCGTGTTACACACAATTATAAATCTAAATTGGTGTGGAGGGGGAGGAGCAGCACGTTTTCTTCCTCAGAGAGAGAGGAAAACTGTAGGAGCTGGGCTGCTGTGCCAGGTCATGTGTGACCTGTGTGTTAAGTTATGGAATTTCTGACCTAAATTCCAGTGTTTTCTCCTGGATATAATGCTGCCTTCCTATAGCATAGACTGCTGGTTTATTAGTCTTCATTCTCCCTTAATTTAAGATCCCTCCTGTTCATTCAAATCATGTTTAAATCTGTTTTCCTTGATACTGTGAGGTGTTGCTTTGTAGTAATTCAGTTACTGTATATAACCTGATTGTTGAGATGTCCAAATCTGCCAGTTGAGGTGTGAAAAACTTCCTCTGTGGGAATTCCAGACTAAAGCTTCAAAGAAAATCTCTCTTTGAGGCAGCTCAGCTAAAACTCTTGTGAAATTAGTTGGGAAGAACCTACTCCAGCCCAGCTTTGCAGCTTGATTTTTCAACATCGACACAGACCTGACTAAGGAGGATGAAGGGTCCCCTGCTCAAGAAATTGTGGAGATGTTTGAAAGAGGGAGGGAGTTTATTTGAAATTTCCAGAAGCAGGACTATCCAGTGATCCAGCTGGTAACTGTCCAATCAATAGCTCTGCAGAGGGTGCTAATTGTTACTCACCCTTACGTCCAAATTAAATGTTGCTTTGATTTGCAAAGGCTGCCTGGGATTTATGGCTGCCCACAAGCTCCCAAAGGAAAGAGCCTGAGGAATGGGAAGCTGGATGGAGCTAGATAGGATTTCTCCAAAGGGGAAGTGGGATTTCAGCCCCTGAGCCAAAAACAGGCCTCCCATCTGAGGGACAGGGATCCAGGGATGAAGAGACACAACTCACATTTCCGTAGTTCCCTTTCAGGGGAGAGTCTGGAAAAGCTCAGCTGTAAATGCCATAACTTCTCAGTCACAGGCTGGAACAGCTGCTTGAGTCTGCACACAAAAGTAAATCTGCCCTGCTGCAAACAGCATGTCCAGGGCTTCTCTGGCAGAAGTGTTGAGTTAATGGAGACAGAGGGTTGGTAATAACTGCCAGCTCTGCAGCCACAGAGCCCCAGATCAAAGAGGTCCTACCTCCTTTGTCTCCATTACCTTGTCATGAGGAGGATTTTCCCTCCACACAGGCTCAGCAAAACGTGTATGTGGGGCTCAGTGCCCCAAAAACCTCCAGCAGACTCATTGCTCCAATGCTGGGGTTTGACATTTTGGGATCCTTCCCGTGCCCACAGCTGCTCATGGGAGCACTGTGGGGGTCACTCAGCCATCAGCTAAATCAGCCTTGTCTCCTTGTCCCTGAAGGACTTGATGGAATAAGAAAGGCTTTGAATCCTCTACTCCAACTACTGAATCCCCAGCACACAGACTTTAGTCTGCATCATTCCTTTGAATAAAATCTGAAGGGAAAAAATTATCCAGAGGAAGAGCCTTTTTCACCCTGGGTGGAAAAGATGAAGTTCAGAGCACCCAAAGGTGTGGGTGGACAATAAAGGAGCTGGTGTTTAACCACACAAGAAGCTATGATTAAATTAATCCACCATTCTCCTTTTTGCAGCTCTTTGGGGGGAATTAGATCAAGAAACAAAGGAATGCCACGGTCTGCCAATAATGCAATTAAAGGACCAAGCCTCATCTGAGCTTTCTCTTGCCAAAGAGCTTGCTGGATGTAAGTTGGAAAAAAACCCCAAATTCAGGACTTTAAAGAGAAAACAGAGAAATATTGTGAAAAAGTATTTGAATACCCAGCTATTCACTTCCTCCCATTAACACTCTCCCAATACAGAAAACATGTATGATTAAATAATGCACCTACTTCAGGAAGACAAGGCAGAAAAAAATGATTTCTTAGGTCTGGTTACACTCAAGAACAGGTTGGTGACTTTCAAAGACAGGTAGAGTGGAAGGGGACCTGGAACTCGTGCCAAATCAACTGCAAATATTTATCCCATCTTATAGAGACCTGCTAAAAAACAGCCCATGGGCCCAGGGCACTCAGACACTGTCAGGTTGTTCTCCTACTCCTAATAATTAAATACAAGTCACAGAGGCCTGAGGTTGCCAGGATTCCTGCTGGACAAAATACACAACTGCTGGTTCTGCAGAAATAATTTACATTGGAACACGTCCAGCATTGCTGGGCACTGCAAAACTCAGATAATTGAACCCTGAAGAAGAAAAGAAAAAAAAGAAGTTGCCAAGTGGTGCAAAACGTGAGTGTAAGTCTGAGCTCAAACTCTGGCAAGCCCTGGAGCTGCTCTGCAGGTATTAAGTAGCCAGTGTTAGGAAGAGCTACAACATACCAAACAGAGAGATTTGATGATTAGAGTGGGATTAGATATTGGGAATAAATTCTTCCCTATGGGGGTGGGGCCGAATGGGTTTTAAGGTCTCTTTCAACCCAAACCAGTCTGGGATTCTGTGATGCTCCTCCATTACTTTTTGAGGGACGGGCTAGAGGGGCATAAACACATAAGAAACATGCTGGAGATTTCAGTTTATGGATATGCAAACAAATGTAACTAGGCAGATACGTAAAAATATTTATCCTCATGTAACATAAACATAACACTCTATAGCACAGTTACATAGCACATAAAGTTTAACAAGGACATCCAGCCAAAACTGAAATAAACATTTTCCAGCCTATAAAATTCACAAGGGGAACAGCAAAGGCAGCTGTGCCCTGCCAAGCTGGGGGAGCTCCCATGAGAGTCAGAGGTTTGATTGTCCTCTGCAGTCACATTCAGCTCTAAGTAACCACAGAACCAGGTCTGAAAGAAATCCAGCTTGGTTTGAGTGCTGCTCTTAATCTCTGCCTGGTGCTAACAGGGTGTTCAGGGGTTTTGTTGCTCTCTGCTCAGCTAACAACATCCAGATTGTTTTGCAGCTCCAAATGCTGAAATCTCCCTGCAGTAATCAAACCATGACTTTGTGACAGAGACATCCCCATTTCCTGTGCCCTCTTTGGCCCACGTGTGCTCATCCTGTTGGTTTTGTGTCTTCTTTTCTTCATGTTAGAGCTGGGATTAGTACACAGGAGTCACAGTTTTGTGTTTGGACTCAGTGTTTATTAATTCCTATCTATAGCACAGCCTCACGAGCCATGAGCTCTAACTAGCAAATTAGGAAACTGAGGTAATGGATGCCTCGAACTCTTTACAAAGTTATTTAAGCACTGATCACCCAATAACAAGATGACACCTGTATTATTTATATTTTTGACCCATAATGACCACCCAAGGCCTGCAATGCAGACCTTTTTCACCCAGTTAGAAAAAAACACTCGAAACCAAGAAGAAGAAGGACCCAGACAATGCCCCAAATCCTCCATCTCGCCCCATATGTATTGCTATAGACTAAAATCATAAATCTAAGTTTCCAGAATTCAACACACCCTTCTCTGTGCTGCTCTGTCCTGCCCCAGTGATTTAGAGAGCAAAGTGGCAGGGAATGCCAAGCACTGGGAGAAGCTGCAGGTTCCCCTCGATGTCAGGATTGGGAAAAGCTGTAATAGGCAACTTCTGTGGCAAAATGCAAGTTTCTGCCACCTGAAAAATGAGTGGTTCACTGGAGGAGAACAAACCTCCCAGTGAAGAGATGCTGTTCAGATGGAAAGTTCTGCGCTGAGATAAAAGGTGGAAACTCTCCATGTGTCTGTCCCAGCCTGCTGAACAATTCAGAAGGAATTCAGCTGGATGCTGGATGTGCTGCTCAGGACCTCACACTGAGACACCAGGGGAGGAAATCCCTTCTATTATACTTCTTCCAGCACCTTCAAAAAATTAAGCTGTGTCTGACTGCTGAAAGAAGTCTCTTGCTGAGCTGGGGAGGGAAACTGGCCAGTATAGAAGATCGTCTTAATTAGGGCCACATACATCCAAATAAATGAAATTACCTGAGCTCTCTTGTGTTTTCTGCCACTCTGTTGCTTGCAAAACCTGTCTGTCTGTCCAGGGGCAGGTGTGGATGTCAGCAGGCAGTTTTGGGAATTTTCCTACAGGATGTCTTTGCTTTACAACACCAGCTTGGCATCTCTTGATTTCTGATTTTGAAATGGGATCTAATTATATCTAACAGCCAAGCCAAGAGAGGATTCCAAACAATGCCAGGATGGAAGCCAGAGCCTGAGCTGTGTCTGGGCACCAGGAGCCAGTGGTGAATGAGATCCAGCCCTCTCAGCTGAGGTTTGGGATAGGACAGAGCCAGGATGTGCCCTTCAGGCCAGGTGGGTGATGGAGCCACGTGCGTGGACTTCCAGTGAGGGACATGAAAGGGAACTCTCCCAGACAAAGCCCAGCCTGCAACAGCTCCAAACACTGCTGTCTATCTTCAGCCAGCTTTAGATAAGGCTTTTAGCAAGAGGTCAAAGGCAAGTGGGATTTTCTATGCCTTGTTCAACCCTGCACTTTGGAAAAGAAAAGACAAGAAAAGCTCTTTGCCTTCTCATAGCAAACTCCTTCAGAGCAAGGGCGTGATCCAGTAAATGCAACAACTCGGGCTCCAAGATCCTTGGAAACCTTTTAAGGAATTCTGCAGCAACATTTCTGGCTGCAAGTCTTACAATCCCTGAGGATCTGCAGGGATGCTCCCTCCTGCAGGGAGCTGGGGCTGAGGTGGCAGCACAGCTCCAGGTGACACCAGCAGCTCTTCTGGAGAACACTGACATCCCCAGGGCTGACGTGAACAGCTATTTCAGAGCTCTAAAGGCATTTGCCTGGGCCTGGGATATCATTTAATGTCCTTGCCAAAGAGCTCCTGGTCTCAGAGGGACAGCAGCAGGGCGAGGGAGTTCTCTGGTAATAGGATGTGGGACGTGGAGGTTAAAGGTTCCATAAAGGAAATCCTACACAAGCACGACGCTGATACACGTCCGGCCCTTCCTCTGCCTCGTGCAGGGTTGCAGGTGTCTCTGACAGGCCCTTGAGCTATGAATTTGCTCTCTCTGGATGTAGGCAGGATATTTGTTATGGGAAACACTCTGTCTCTGGGGCTACAGGCAGGCAGAGCTTCAGCTGGGAGAGGTGCAGCCCCAAAATCAAACTGCTTGGCCCAGGCCAAATCTTCATGGGTCAGAGCAGGGCATCAGCCATGAGATGACCCCTCTTTCAGTGTCAGGAGTGAAGTCTGTGATTTGTAAGGGCATGTGCCTTTGGGGTGGTTTTCTCGGTGTCCATGCTGGTGTGTCTGTGTGATCCCTGGCTCTGGCTTTGCCATGGTCCAAGGAAGACATCCCCACACTTTCTGGGAATCCTCAGAGCACAGCTCAGCTCTTTCAGGGCTGGGGGCCCTGAATGCAACTCTGTTACCCCAGGGATTCAACCTGGCTGAATGCAGAGCACGGCAAAGGCTGAGGATTTGCTGTGAAATCCATGTGGATCCACAAACCAAACTTCCCTTGTCTTTAATTTCAGGGTGAATCTGTCCACCGGGGAGATTTCTCTGAGGTTTCCAGTCTGTGACTCATCCCCTGTCAGCAGCCCCAGTGTGAGAGCTCCACTGCACATCCTCCCCTCCCAAAATCTGCAGCAATTCCCACTGGTCTGAGAGGAAAAGGATCCCCCAGAACCCCCGTCCTGAGGGACACCACCAGCTCTCAGAAGTCTCTTTGGAGACAAAAAGGCGCTTTGGGGACAGGCACGCCCCGGAGGGAGCCGGCAGCAGGGAGCAGCGGGCAGGACCCGCAGCTGGGGCAGAGGAATTGTTCGGGATTCCCAGCGGTGCCCCCAGGGCAGCACGGCCACAGCACAAAGAGGAGCCTCTCCCCCACACCGAGAACCATTTCTGCCTCCTCATTAACAGCACCGAGCCTTTGGAGGCTTCCCGGTCATTTTGTCAGCGGGATGCAGCGCTCAGGCGAGTGCCTCCCTAATAACATTCATCTGCTTCATTTATACCCCATATCCGACAAAGCTGCTTAAAAGTAGAGGCTTTATATTCTTCTTTACAGCCCTTTCCAAATGGTCAGGGGCCACTTAACATTGACCTCTGCCAGGCTTTGCCAGGGCTCGGGGCCAGACGCTTAAAGGGAATCACCTGTCTGTGTTTTGAATTGCTTTTGATCTTTTATTTCACTCTATAAATTCCCAGAGGGGCTCGCTGGTAGCAAACATCTGGCACGGTTTTTCCTGCTCAAGGAAAGAATGAATCCAATATTGCAACTCCAGATTTGGTGTCTTCCTGTAGAGCTGGCCATGAAATGAGCCCGTGGGTGAATCATCTGCATCCAGGGTCATTCCTCCAGAGATGCTGCAGGTTCCTCTGTGTGTTAATTTCTGGATTCACCCATCAAGACTGGCACAGCTAAGGGACTCCTTTTCCTGCTAATCCATGCAGGGAGCATTCCCAACTGCTGGATTGGGCAAGGAAAAGAAAGTAACAATGATAATATTGCTGCTTTAGGACACCTTACACACAGCAGAGGTTGGAGGGGTGACCCCACAAGGACAAAGGATGTCTCCTCCATTCCTGCTGGGGAGCCCAGCACGCCCTGGGGCTCTCCCTGCTCTTCATGGTTCAGCTGAGGGAAGCTCAACCAGGGCTGTAGTTTCTCCATGTTCATATCCACCAAAAAAACACTCTGGATTTACTCAGTTTCTCCTGATTTCCTAAGAGTGAGTGGAAGTGGAGCAGAGCCTCAGGGCTGAGCCTTGGTGAGGCAGCCAGAGTGGCAAGGGAGGAGAATTAGATTATTTTTTGGGGGACACAAAGCAGCTGTAACCTGTAACCTTCCCACTGGATTAGGTAACATAAAAATTTCTCTAATAACCCCCAGAAAATCACTGGCCTTTGCTGCTGGCAACAGAACCTGTGCAGAGCTGGCAAGGAAACAGCCCCTGGAAAAGGAATTGCAGCAACCCCTGGCATGAAGGTGCAGAGATTATATCCAGCCAAAATGAGTCACCTCGTGCTGCTGCAGTACTCTGAGGAAACTCTCTCTTTGGTAGAATCTCTCTTTAAAAGTCAGCTCTTTCCTCTGGGAAAAGGCAAGTCTTGACTTAGCCTGACCTACCTTGTTTTTGGCTAGAAAAATACATTTTTCCTTGGCTGTCCCATGACTTTCACTCACGACCTCCCTGAGAACATTTAAAAAAAACATTATTTAAATCATCCCAATCAGGCAACATGAACCTGAGTTCCAAAAGTTGTTTTATTGGCCTGAGCTGATAAAATGCACATCCTTTAATCCAGATCCATCTTCCTGGCTGTAACAAAGGATGCTGAGGGTTCCACAGGCCCTGGGGAGGTGCTCAAGTCTTGCTCACGTTCTTGCACTTTCATCTGACAGCAGTTTATGGTCTTGCAGAATTTGCCTTATTGCCACCATCCTGGGGGATGGAAATTTGCAGAGATTCATGCACAGGAGGTGACTCTTTGCTCAGTGGTGATGGATGGAGCAATCTCGCCCCGAATCCTTGGAGCCAGCGGGAATTTGGTGGGAGGAACTGCACCACAAATCTTGAAGCAGAGAAATCTCCACTTAGTGATGTTCTGCTGATTCCCTGGACAAGCAAATGTTAAAGAATTATTTCAGCTGCTGGCCTGCTAAATAAATGCTAATACCCAAGGTTTCACATAAACTGGAGCCAAATCCAGGCGAGATATTGCAATAATTCAATTATGTCTTATACCAGCATCACTTTTTGATTGCCCTGTGCATAGGACAGCCATGCATCCCCTCCCTATGGATGTAATCACCACCAGAGGGAATTGCTCCACTTGGAGTGACTTTAACCCTACTGTTGTGTGTGGATAAGATGTAGTTTAAGAGAAAATGGCAGTTTTGTTGTTTGGGTTTTTTTTTCTTTCTTGTTATAATTGTTTTTAAATCACCACACATCATCAAATACCTGGTGTTTTGAATCACACAACCCAGAAACCTGCTTGCCTGTAAATTTTAAATTTCTAATTATTGCCAGTGGCTGTGTTTGTAAGGACTTGTGCCTGCTGCCTAAAATCTCTTCACAAGCTGCTTTACACTAATAGCTGGAGCCATAAACCTGCCAATGTTAAACAAGAAATTCTACAGAAAGTCAAGGCTGCTCCTCTTCTTTTTTTGTCTGAGTGGGCCATTCAAAAGTGAACTTGGTAAGACAGGAACTGCTCTGTAGTGGGAGAAAAATGCCTCCAAAAGTGAGTGAACTGAGCTCTCTCTTGTTTTAGGTTTCCCTGAGATCCAAATGGGAGAATAATGTGGATATGAATGGCAAAAATGATGTCCTGGAGTTGTCTTGTGACAACACAGCCCAGCCAGGGACTGCAAGAAGATGAATATCCAGAAAAGGGGAGAAAAATATTCCTTCCAGTATTGCCAGGGAAGTTTTTCTTAGCCTTGTAAAAAAAGACACAATCCCTTGCCTAACTTCCAATGGAGACTGGAGGTAGAAGCATGTGAGGAATGGAGATGGGGGGTAGGAAGGATTCATGAAAGAGTTGAGTGCAGGATGAGTTACAGTTCCATAAATGTTCTAACACCATTTTGTTATTTCATTTTCTTTCTTTCATTTCGTTTTGATGTGCAGACCATGACCAGCTTTTGAATTTTGGTCCTGCAAAATTTTCACTTCTTCAGCGTACAACCCATGGACTGCAAGGCACAGACCCCGTTTTTTTCCCAGATAAATGTCAAAGCTGTGTATCTGCAAAAAATAAAGGCCAGTAAATGGTGTCTGAAGTAGCTATTAATCTTTGGAATTAGTTGCTCCAAGTCCAGATTGCAAGTATATGAAACGACAAAAAATGGAATTAAATTAGGGAGATTTATCGTGAGCGGTTGTCTCGCGGTGGTTTGGGTTTCAGCGGGAGCACAGACCAGTGAAATATCAGCACAAAGACATAAATTAAGTGGGAAACCTCCCAGGAAAAATCTTGTTTATTCTGTGCAAGCAGCCATGTCGTTTGTCACCTCGGAGCACAGGAGTCAGGGCAGGGGTGGGAGCTCCTGGATGTGCCTGAGAGGTGCTGGATCGAGGTGCAGGAATTAATATTGAAACAAACTGGGGAGCTGTGTTTGTGAAAGGAGCTGGAGGATCCTGTGGCCTCAGACAAAGCCCTCTGAGCTGTAAAAAATCAAGGCAGAGGTGGAAGAGGTGGCAGTGATTCATTCCTCTCCGGATGGATTGGAGATGTTTGATGTTTGTGCCTTTCAGTAATTGCAGCACAGCTACTGATTTCAGATGGTGCTTGGAGGAGATCTGGGTGGAGGTGATGGTGACCTGCAGGTGGCTGAGCTCTGCCAGCATCCAAAGGTGACACTTCTGTCCTTAGGGAGTCACCTTTCCATGGGCTGACCTGTGAGCTGCTCAGTTTCCATTAAATGAAGAGAGAAGGAAAATGACCTGCTTGAAGGGAAACTGGGATACATTCTGGTTTGAATTCCTGACTGCAGCTCTGGGGGAGAGGAGAGCTGGTGAAATGGAGCACAGCAGGTGACAAAGACCTGGAGCTGTGCTCCCTGCAGGGACAGCCTTCCCAGCAGCCAGGTGCAGGGTGAAGCCTCTGTGACACAAAATGCTCCCTGTCCCCTTCTGTGTCTGAAACAGCTGTACCATGGGGTCACCCCAAACCCTGTCAGCCCCCAAAACCCAGCCTGCACCTATGGGGATGACTGTATGGATCAAACAGGGATAGGTTTACCAGAACACAGCAGTGCAGGGTCAGTGCATCTCCACAGGGATCCCTTCTCAGCTCTTTGGGAATCCCCAGACAATGCAGAAGCAAGACACTCGTGTTGTCCCACTGGGATCCCCCACTCTGTACCTCTGCAGCTGGGAGGGAGGTGACCATCTCCAGTTTAACTCTTCATTCCCTTTCCCCCCAAAAGAGTGATCCCTGATTTTACTTCCCAGAAAAGTTTCCTGGCATGAATAGAGCAGATTTTGTTGCTAAGAACATTTTATAGCAGCAGAGATATAGAGAGAACTGCCCAAAGCACAGTTACTGCTAGAAAACCTTTAGGAACATTAAGTCCAAATAAATCCAATATATTCCCTTAAACACCGAGCTTTTTAAGGCACACCTTACTCTTTTTTTCAGGTTCCCATCATCATATTCTGGCAAGCTTCAAGATGAAATCCTTTGGCTTCCACCTGAGTGCAGCTATTGACACTTGGGCATGGATCAAAGTGAATTTCCATAGCTTTCAGGTATAAGGAATAATTGGAAGTTTTTTGGGTTTTTTTATGTATCCACAGGGTATAATACTCCTCTGCAGACCCATTTTGGAGTGGATATAAAATAAATCCAGTTCATCCAGCAAGGCTTCTCTCTGCTCAGCAGGGCTGCAGCTGGGGTAAAGTGAAGGCAAACAGGGCTTAGTGCCTGTACCTAGGCAAGTTTTGTGGTTCTGTTTCTTCCTTCACTCAGGTGGAGGCTGGACAAGCTGCTGGAGGAGAAATTCAGGGGGAATTATAAAATAAACACCCCTCAGCGAGCCCTGAGCAGCCTCCTGATGTCTATAAAGTTATATACACACAGATATACATATTTATACACATGAATGAAACAGCTGCCTCGTTCTTATCGTTCTCCTTCAGCACCTGCCTGTGTCTCCATCCCAGGCAGGATGCTGGGCTGCCTCCAGCCCCACTTCAGGAGTCCGTTCCCATCCTCCAGGCACTGCATGTCCATGGAGATGTCCCAAACCCCACGTCCACTCCTTCCGTCCCTCCCATTGTCAGGCACAGCCTGACTCATGTCCCCTTCCTTGCTTTCTCTGTGCTCGTGTAATTTCCAAACCCCCTTCCTTCCCCACTCCACACCCCGATTTATTTTTTTCCTAACCACGTCTTTCCCCTCCTTCAAGATCGTTTTCAGAAGACCCACGTCACCTCGGTTTAAAGAAAGCCCCTGGTTGTTTATCGTGTCGTTAACTCATTTCCTTCAAGGGGGCTGCAGATGAAGTTATCACTTTGTCAAAACGAGCTGCAAACCCACAGCAGGGAGCGCACAAAGGGAGAGCCCAGGCTCTCGGGAAGTTTGGGTGAAGTGTTTGCAAAACTCTGCCGAGCCCACCCCTCGGAGACCTTTATTTCCCCCTGAGGCAGCTGTCATCTGATCCCACGCTTTGGCTCTGAATGGGGCTCTCGGAGGATGCCAGATGTTGGGAACAAAGGTCTAAAAATAATCTTTCCGAGTAATCTTCCCGTCCATCACTCAGGGAGAGCCTGAGCTTTGTGCGAGCATGTGAGCCGAGAACCTGATCTAACTTAGAGAAGTTCAACAGCAGCTCCCGGCTTCTGCCTCTGGGCTCCTTTCCTTTTTTTTTTTTTATTTTTTTT
>QVAJ01000300.1:161707-172401 GCA_003546035.1 Mixornis gularis
TTTCCTTCCCCTTTTCCCTGCCCAGAAGCTGCGCAGGGAAAAGCGGCTCTCGGAGCGCTCAGCCCTCGCTCTTTTTTTCTCTCTCCCTCCCTCCTTGCCAAGCCACGGAACCGCCCGGATCTCGAGAGCCGGGCTTCTTATTCCACCTCTCCCTGGGAAAAAAAATAATAATAATAAAAAAAATGGGTTCCAGGCTGCTGCCAGAGATGCTTTTCTGTAAAAAACTCTTCGCTGCAACCTTGTGTGTCTTGGTTCTGCTGCCGGAGCCGGGCTGCGCCAGGACCCTCTGGAAACGCGCTCTGCTGAAAATGACGGAGAAATACGATGTGAGTAAGGCTGGGGGAGAGGAGATTTTTGGGGATGCTCGCCCCAAAATGGGGAGTTTTCCTTTTCCTTGCGCGTTTTGGGGATCAGGAGTGTTCGGCTCGGCGGGCTGGCTCTGTGTTACGGGGATTCGTGAAGTTTTGCCCAGGCTGCGCGGAACTTTTGCCACCTAGCTGCTGCAGGGGGAAGCTTGGGAAGCGCAGGGAGAGAGCTGTGGGATGGCACCGGCACCGCTTTCTCTGGAAAACTCCCCAGGGCAGCCAGGGAAAAGTGGCCGGGAAGAAGGGGATGCAAACCCTGCGGCTCCGGGGATAGGGTTAGTGGGAGGAAGATAATGGGATTTATTGTTTGGAGAAGGAAGGGTTCCCTGCCCAGCTCCTGTGCTGCTTTTTGGGGTAACTTTGGGGTAAACGTGTGCTGGAGGGAGGGCTGGTGGCATTGCCCACGGTTCTGGAAATCCCTGGAGCACGACAGCAGTGTGCCCATCACCCTAAAGGGTGGCGATCCCAAAAATCCATCCCCGCGGCTGTGCCGTGCCTGGCACATTCCCTGCGGGCAGAGCTGCTGCCCACGCCCTGGCACACACTGGGTGGCACCATCTGTGCCTGCTGCTCTCGGCAGCCTTCACTGCGCTCAGGGCACTGAGCACAGCCACCAAATCCCTCCCAAATCCACTCGGAGCAGGAGTGCTGGCACTGGGACTGGGACAGCAACAAGTTACTGGGTCCTGTCCTGGTGTGTCTCGACTGTTCGAGATGGCCATGGAGGAAATAGAAAATGAAAAAAAAGGAAAATAATTGATAGCTTGAATTTTAGGACCTGCTGTTAAAAAAAAAAGAAAAAAGAAAAGTTATAAATTTGAATTTTTCACTTGATCCATTCAAGTTTCCTTAGAAACCAGCCCTGAGCCAAGGTTGCTGCCCCTTGAATTGCTTGGGTGCAAGCCCCAAACAGTTTATTTTCTTATGCTCAGGTCTGATTGCATCTTCCAACCTCTGCACGTGTATAAACCTTGGTGTCACAGATTCCTCCATCTGTTTTCTGCAGCTTTTCATCCAAAAAGCATGTTTTTATGCCCATTAGAGTGATGTTTGTGCATGGCAACATTTGGTTTGTGCCATTGCTGACTCAGAATTGTGACACATATCCCTTGCCCCTGATCAGCAAACTGAAATTCTGTCTTGTCTCTTTGAAATTTTGCAGAAAACATTGTGCTGATATTTGAAAAGCACCTCGGGATTTTGTAAGGAATCGTCATTATAGCCTCTCTTGGGATAGGGCATCCTCTGGTTTGCACTTTAATTGGGAAATAGTGATATAAAGAGCTGCATTTCCTGCAAAATCACTCACTGGAAAGTGCATTTATATGGATGTTCCTCTGCCATATTTCATTGTGAAGCTCAAATTTAACAGGAACCGTGAGGTGAATGACCCAGAGAGATAGGACAGGAGCAGAACAGGAATTTACATGTTGATCTTCAGATAAGGAGCCGTGCGGAGGCAGAGCCGGCTCCCCTGAGGATATATCCTTTTCTTTCAACCTGCACTCCTTCAAAGGGCTGTTTTTCCTGGCAGCCCTGAATCCAGGTGCTACTGATCTGGCAAGCTCAGCTAGAATTGCTCACATTGACAGCAACATTGATCCAGGGAAAACAGAAAATGCTTTTCTTTCTCCTCCTCAAAGCCTTGTCATGGGGAAAGCGTCTGCTCTCCATCCTCTCCTGCACCAGGAGTCAGTCCTGGCAGCCCCTCTGGTTTCTCACAGAGATGTTTTCTTTCCTACCAAATGCTGCGTGTTCCCTGCAGCGGGGAAATCAGAGTCTGGGGGCAGAGCAGCTGATTTGTGAGTCACTTGCCTAGAGGGATGACAGATGGAGATGCTCATGGCAACCTGCAGCCATTTGGGAGGGACACGGGCCACAGACATCCCTGTGGGACCCCAAAGGACACAGGGAAGGGAGTTTTGTGTGGTCTGAGTCCAGAACATCTGAGGTTGCAGCAGGAGGAGTGCACCCAGAGAAATGCTGGATGCAGAAGGACAGGCAGGTGTGAGGATGAGGAGCTGGCTTGGGGCTTTTCATCCACCCTGAGGAAGGGTGTGGGTTGGCAAGGAGGGGTCAAGTGGGCATGGAGAAGGGAGAAAGAGGGATTGCAGTGAGGAGATAAACCTGGCAGTCACAGTGGGATGTAGGAGCTGAGCTTTTTTAAAAAAACCCCATATATTTTACAGAGGGACACTTGTCAAGTTTAGTGATTTGCAGCTGCTGTTCTGCAGCCCTCAAGCTCCAGGGACTGTTCCCAAAGGACAGAGGGAGGGAGGGAGCTACCTGGGAGTGGGCTTCAGTTCATTACAAAACACCCATCACGTCTGTTGGGAGAAACTGGGCCAGTCTGGATTTCATTCCACTGTCAACTACAGCAAGTGTTTCAGAAAAATCCCAGCCTTCTTTTAAAGTTTTCCAGAAATGAAGAATTCCTCACAGCTGCTGTAATGCTCTTCCAACAATTTATTTACCCTCCAGCAGCCAGCTGTCATAAATCAGCCCTGGGGTACCTTCTTTGTGCCCCAGGAGATTTCTGGCCCCCATATCCTCAGAGCAACCTGTGAGCAGAGCAGCCTCAGCCTCCCCTTTGGAAACTGCACAAACACAAACTATTTTTCCGTATTTCCTGCTTTCCAGCCTTTTAGTCATTATTGTGCATCTTCTTGGAGCCCACCCCAGCTCTGCAGCATTCTTCCAACTGCAAGCAGCAGAACCAAAATGACAAATCCCAAGCCAACACCAGGAGAATATTATTCCCATTGCTTTGGTCTTGTCCTTCAGCCTGATCTTTGCCACTTTGATCATCACTGGCAGGCGATTTTCCAGGTCTTTAATAGAAATATTGGAGGATTCAAAATTCCCCCTGACTGTGTATTTTTTTTTCAGAGGAAAGGTGTTTTATGGCCAGTGTTTGGGAATACCTGCCAGGGCCAGAGCTGGTGGTGGGAGGCTGAAATAAACCTCATGTGTCATCTCAAGGGGCTCCATGCAGAATATGAATTAACAGAGAGCTGTGCTTTGACACAAGCTCGGGGACCAGTTCCAGACACAAATAACTTAACAGATCTGGGATTTTTGGGAGGCAGACTGCATCCTTCAGTTGCTATTGAAATTATGGCTGAGACTGAGTGATTCCATCCAGGTTTTTCCTCATCTTTGTTGACTTCCAGGGTTCCTCAGCTGAACCCTGAACTTTTCCCCTTACTTTGTTTCTGCCTATCTCTGAGGCAGATATTGCCATTAAATTATTTAATAAGTCTCCCCGGGAAACAGAAATTTACCTCCTGCACTGAAAAACATTTTAAAACAAATTTTGACTGTCATCACAACCTGCAAAAATAATAAACCAGAGCCAAACAGTGAATGTTGGGAGAGCTTTTACAAAACCCTGTAACCCAAACCTGGAGATGTCCTTACCCAGACTATTTTGGGGAATGAGGGAATCCTGTTTTATGCACACATAAACAAGGGGGTTTATTAAACCAAATAAGCAAAATATTCTTATTTTGAAAGAAATGAGTTGTGAGCAGTGGGTGACCAGAGAAAATGGGCAGGGAGGTCATGAGGTACAAAGTTATTTGGCTACAACTTTTATATTGTTCCACAACGGAAATTTCATTCATGGAGCCAGCTGTTGATTGCAATTTTGGCTTCTTGGTTTCTGAATCATCGGTGAAGCAACTGCAGTAATTGTTTGGTGGTTTTTTTGTGTATCCACCATTTGCCAGTATTATTTTGGTCACATTTCCATCTGCAGATGACCTTTCAAATAGAATAGTAAACTGTGACCTTCCAGGATGAACACTCCCTCCAACAAGGAGACCTGTTCAGTGATTGGAACTGCACAGATTTATTGTTCAGTGCTGCCTTTAATCCCAAAATTATACCTGGTCTGAAAATTTTCTCTATTTAAAATACAGCAACACCCACCCAAAAAAAAGATGTATTTTCAATATATTCAATTTTAGAACATGTTTCAGATTTGGAGTGTTTGCAGCTTTTGAGGAAAGGACTGATATGAGAGCTTGCACCTTCAGCTTGGAAAACATCATCAAAACTGGGTTTTTCCAAACCTTTTTAGTGGTTTAAACAACCTAGCAGTTCATGGGAAAACAATGTCATGGAAGGGTTTTAAAGGAAAAAGCAGAAATTGTTTCTTGATATTGGGAACAGGGCAGGAGACTGTCATTAGTGAAAATATCAGGAATTCTCTGTCTCTCTGACACTCCATCTCTGTGCAATGGCCTCTCCTTGGCCAGTTTTTGGTAGAACCCATGTGGGAACAGGCTGTTGTCAAAGGCACAGATGCTCCAAAGGAGCCATTAGGGGTTACAGCAATGAGGATGGAGCAGGATGTAGAGAGGGATGTTAATCTCACCTCAAATTTCTCCATAGTCTGGTGGTGAAATGTCCTAGAAACCCCCGGGGGATTGTTGCACCATGTTTATTCTTGTAACAACAACCCCAGTTTCCCATCACTGATTTTGTAACTCACCAGTGATTGGGCCAAGTGTATCTTTATACACATTTTTATGTATTTATGACTCTTTACCAGCCTGCTCGTGAGGCCATGGCAGCTCTCACTTCACGGCCCTGGCTTGATGCTCTGTTGGAGCAGAGATGATCCTGTAGAAGGGTCCAGTGGTGGTGAGATGGGTCTGGTCTTCCTCTGGGAATCCAGTGCAAACAGGCTGTGTTGGTGTTCTGAATCCCAGGTTTTATCCAGGTAGGAATGCTGGGCTCCTCCCACTGGGTGGAGCATCTCCCAATGGGATGATGGAATTGTATCAGCCCTGCAGTGAGCCTGGATGGCCCATGAACAGCAGATCTCCCCTGGAGGAGGATGGGAAGAGATAAAGAAAACACTGTCCCAGCCGGTTGTAACAGAAAGACACCCTCCCCCTCCTGACGCTGTTTCACACCACGACACAGACTCCGAGCTTCAAAAGGGTGAAAATGGCTCCCTTATTTTTGGGATGTGTCTCCCTTATACACTATTTTACACAGACCAATTGGATTGGTCACACAAAGGCAAAACCTCTTCAATCACATTGGTCAGACCAGAGGGACATCAAGAAGAAGTCACTCCTAGGGAAAGGAATGAAAAACAAAGTTACAGTTACAAAAACATCTCTCCTGTTTACAGAAAATTCCCTGGGAAAAGAATTTCAGAAAACCAAAACACCTCAGGCACAAAACCAGGGCTACAAGTGCAAACAGGCTGTCCTGGTGTTGTGAATCTCAGCTTTTATCCAGGTAGAAATGCTGAGCTCCTCCCACTGGGTGGAGCATCTCCCAATGGGATGATGTAATTGTATCAGTCAGGCAGTGAGCCTCGATGGCCCATTAACAGCAGATATCCCCTGGAGGGAGGATGGGTCTGGAAGAGATTAAAAAAACCTGCCACACCTGGTTTTAACAGAAAGACACCCGCCTGTGGACTCGATATTTCCTGACCTTGAGAAGAGCTAGCTCTTCTCAAGGTCAGAAAATATCGAGTCCACATCCGCCCCCTCCTCCTCAGAGTTATGAGATAAAGAAAAACACCTCTTCCACCGGTTTCAACAGACTGGGAATAGGATACCTCTTGCATTGCAACCCGAGACAACCTGATTTCCTTTTCTTCTCTTTGCAAAGGATTATGAGTACCCTCTTCATTCTCACAGCTCCCACCAGCAGAGGAACGACCGGTGCCCGCCGCCACCGCAGAGCCTGCCGGAGCGCGCCTGCGAGGTGCCCAGCTGCCGCTCCGACTCCGAGTGCCAGCGCCACAAGCGCTGCTGCTACAATGGCTGCATCTATGCCTGCCTCGAGTCCGTGCAGCCCCCGCCAGGTACAGCCACCCCTGTGCAGGGGGAAAAGGTGTAGGAGCATCTGTTGACGGCAGGGAGAGGGAACTCTGCAGACCTGAGACGCTCGAGGAACACGTGGTTTTATTGCAAGGGTTGTGGGTAAAAGGGCCTTGCCTTAAGGCACCGGCGTCGGCTGAAGGGATGCCCCAAAGAGAGAGGGAGAGAGAGAGAGAGAGCACAAGGGTGAGGGGGTAAGAGGTGAGAGCAAGAGAGCGAGATCCTTATTACAATACATCTCCTTTTGTGTTGAATATTCTAATTTATAGTGACTAACCAGTGTGAGATACAAAAGCTACAGACTTTGCATACAGCCTGTGAGAACTGCTATATTACCATATCACTCTGTATTCTAAACTCTAAAGACTACTTTCTTATCTATCTTTTCCCTGATACTTTGGTGGGACTACACCCTTGGGTCCCTTGGTGTCCCTTTGTTCGCTATCACTCAACCCATCTCCACATAATCACCGTCTTCCTGCCTGCCATGCTTACATCTCAGAGCTTGCCTTCATTTCTATTTCACTCACATGTTTTGTATTTTTAGAGTCTCTTACCAAGCAATCATATCTGTTAGCTTTTCCTGTCTCTTCTTTCCCAACAAAAACAGGCTGCTGAAATAAACGAATCAATATGATTACAACAGAAGCCGTTTGTTGTCACTAGATGGACACAAAATGAAGGATACGTATGCAGTCAGTTGTCAGGGCAAAAAGAGGGAAGTTTATTTCTTGACCTCGGTTTATATAGATTCTGGACAATGACCAGGGATTGGAGGATGAGGTTGCCACTTCTCTGACCCCACTGGTCAAACTAGAAGTCCATTAATTGTCTCTCCTCCATAGAGGAAGGTAAATATCACTTTATTTGCATAACAACTCGCAAAAACTCCACTACAAAAATGCAAACATCATAAGGCTGAAAAAAATCAAAACAACAGTTTATTGTTTACATAAAGCTACAGTTATAGTTTTTAGCACTACTGTTCACGCACGTAGGAGTCTTTCGATTGGCTCAGTCATTTGTCTGTTAGACAGGCACACATCCTTCAGGGCACTTAATTGGTTCATCACTATGCTGTGTGTCTTCTACCTGAGTTTTGCATTTCTTGTAGACACTTTCCCAAGTTCTTGTTCATTATTTTTAGATTTGTTGTTGTTCCCGTAGCCTTGACAAATCCTTGAAAGTTCTGAAAAACAAGACTGCAAGTGTCTTCTTATCTACAAATAGTTTAGCTGGTACACAGAATAGCCTAATTTATTCAGATACATTGCTACAGCCCTGGGTGGAGGAACTCCATGGTATATTCTTCCAAGGCAAAGCTTGCGTGTTTCCCTGAGGGGTTCAAAGGTTTCCACGCTGGGCAAGCTGGGAGAGAGAGGAGCTTGCAGGGACAGGGGTGGTGGTGATCTTCACACGCGTTGGGTATGGGGTGGGAGGGTGGAGTATGAGTTGGGGGTAGAGTTCAGTTCCACACTCCTGGTTTGGGGGGATTGATGAGTGGCAAAGGTGTCCCAGGCAAACTGGCGCTGCAAAATTTCCACTGAGTCAAATTGTAGAAGTCGCTCAAGGCCAGTTCATTTCCTGGGATGGCATTTTCCATGCCCCGTCCCTGGAAGTGTCCAAGGATGAGTCTTGGAGCAACCTGGGATAGTGGAAGGTGTCCCTGCCCATGGCAGGGGATTGGAACAAGATGATCTTTAAGGTCCTTTCCAACCCAAACCATTCTGTGTTCCTGTGTTTCTGTATTCAGGAAAAGAGGCAATCCCAGCCTGAATTAGCTCTGACAGAAGTGAGGCAGCCACCTCATCCTTCCCTGCCATGGGAATGAGAATGGGAAGCAGCAGCTGCTTCGGCCTCTAGGACACCAGGTTCTTGTGGCGCTGGATAACATCCATGGCTCCCTTTCCACTGGGACAACAAGAGCACCAATATAAGTCCAAATGAGATCAATCCATCAGGCAGCCTCCTCACAGGCCCTTAGAGGAAATCCATGTTTTTTCCATAACTCTGTGCCCTGTAGCTGCTGCATCCTGACACTGTGGTCTCTTGTTTCTGTCTTCTGCAGTTTTGGACTGGCTGGTTCAGCCCAAACCCCGCTGGCTGGGAGGCAATGGGTGGCTTTTGGATGGCCCAGAGGAAGTCTTACAAGGTACAGGACATTTCTCTGTCTTCTCTGCAATATCCATAATCACACAAAGGCCCTGGAGAATAAATCCCTCATGCACAGAGCTTGCCTGGGATGTTGGGCTGCTGATATTTGTCTGGAGTTTCCACAGGAATAACTCTGTGTGGTGCTGGGGGCTGCTATCTGCTGCAGTAAATAAATTACTTTTTATGGATATGGATTATCCACCAGAGCACTAGGAATGCTGCAGGGGACTGGGCTCGTACCCATTCTTCAAATAATTAGAGGTATATCTTTCTTTTAGAAAAAGGCTTTGTCATCACACACATAATTCTCTGCCAGCTTCCTGATAGAACGTGGGTGGACCTGGAATGGGAGATCCTTTAATCCAGAGTGGCCTCATCACCCAAATGCCTTGGGCTGGGGCTGTGGCTCTTGGATCTGAAGGAGCTTTGGACAGGAGCCCTGGCAAACTGCTGCAGAGCTGTGTCAAACTGATGTGAACCTGGGGCATGAATCTAAGTTTGGAGACTGATAATGAGCTTGAGCTTCTAAGGTTCATTCCATAGGGAAAGGGGTTTTAATTATTTTTTTCCAATACCTGAAATTGAAACAAGGAGGGAGTGGGGAGATGGGAAGAGAAGCTTTCTTCTATGAGGTACTCCCACCTGAAGTTTTTGGGTTTTTCATGGAAATGTTAACCCGGCTTTTGATCATCTTTAGTCAGATCCAGGTAGTGCCAATAAATTCCCTTCTTTGGTCTTACACAGATGGTTTTAGACTCGCTGAGCCTCAACGCTCATCTATTATGGAAACTCCAAGTTCTTGAAGAGAAAATTCTGCCTCCAGCTCATTGAAGCTGCACAGCGAGAAATAAGATAAAATAGGTTCCTCCTCATCCATCCTTGTCATGCTTATATTATTTGTTCTTATCTGAACACCTTCATCTCAGCTTGAGGGAGTAATTAGGGAAGCAAGAACCATCAGTCATGGCATAAGAAATTACAGCAGAGATCCTTGAAATTAAAAATGAGAGGGTGGAGTGGCCCTGCAGAGTCTGTACAGGTAAAGGCCACAAACACTGCCCTAGTCCTGCTTCACCTCCCTGTGCTGAGCTGCACTTGCTGCCTGTCCTGGGTCAAAGTGATGAAACCAGTCTGGGACAGGGGTGGCAATGCCTGACCCCGCAGTGAGTCACCCCTGAGGTTTGGATTCTGCAGCAGGTCCGTGGGTGTGGAGCAGAGAACAGCACACTGCCAGCTTCCTGCTCACGTTCCCCGACTTTGAGCCTGCTGTGCTTTGCTCCTAATCCTATCTCGCAGCACAAAAAGAGTCAATAATTACAGTAGGCACTGAAACCACGACAGAAATGGTGCATTGGCCAGAAAACAGAAATTGGTGAACCTGAAAACACTGCACTCACCTAGCCCAGAGCCTGGCTGGGACACACTGATCCCTGCTCGGAAGGCACAGCCCCATGGAGGGGGAGCTCCATCTGTTTTATCAGCCTTGCATTAGGCAAGAATGAAAATATTTATTATACCGAAAGTTCTGTCCCAAGGGAACAGGGCTGTGCTGTGTCAGGAGGGGCCAGGCCCGTGCTGCCCCCATGGCCAGCAGCCTGAGGTGGGGTTGTGTGGCCGTGTTTGAGTCCCCGTGGGTGTCACAGCCGTGGTGGGTGGGTGACCTGCAGGTTTCTCTTGCAGCTGAGGCCTGCAGCACCACGGAGGACGGGGACGAGCCCCTGCACTGCCCCACGGGCTACGAGTGCCACATCATCAACCCGGGCAACACGGCCGAGGGCATCCCCAACAGGGGACAGTGCATCAAGCTCCGGGGAAATCCAGGTCAGTGCTGCCCCCTCCCTGCCTCTTCTCTTTCAAATCAGTCAATTTGCCGATGACACTAAGCTGGGAGCGTGTGTGGGGAGGGAGGAGAGCTCTGCAGAGAGATCTGGAGTGGTTGGATGGGTGGGCAGAGTCCAGTAGAATGAAGTTGAATCAGTCCAAGTGTCGAGTTCTGCATTTTGGCCACAAGAACCCCCTGCAATGCTCTAGGCTGGCGACGGTGTGGCTGGACAGTGTCCAGGCAGAAAGAGACCTGGGGGCACTGGTGACAGCAGCTGGACACGAGCCAGCAATGTGCCCTGGTGGCCACAAAGGCCAATGGCTTCTGGCCTGGATCAGGAATGGTGTGGCCAGCAGGAGCAGGGAGGTCATTCTGCCCCTGGACTCGGCACTGGTGAGGCCACACCTTGAGTGCTGTGTCCAGCTCTGTCCCCTCAGTTTAGGAAGGACATTGAGTGCTGTGTCCAGTTCTGGCCCCTCAGTTTAGGATGGACATTGAGTG